>JANHFX010004187.1:0-71628 GCA_027560015.1 Chloroceryle amazona
GCCCTCAGCAGCCCGCCCTCAGCGGCCCGCCCTTTCCGGCCAACGCGCGTGGTCAGCGACCAGCGGGGTCTCTGCTCTGAGGCTGCGGTCGCCGTTGGCCTGGGCTGGGCGCTGTTCGGGGCTGCTCCGGGGCTGGCGATGCCCAAAGCTGGGCGCCTGGTCGCGCTCGGCAGCGTTGGGTGTTGGCGTGTCAGCTGTGCCCGAGCGCCTGTCACCTGCACCAGGCTGGCAGGCGTCGCACGCTGATCACACTGAGGAACCGCAGCCATTTCATGCTCGCCTGCGTCATGTTTTTTCGCCTCTGCCCGTCTTTGTTGCACAGCTGCAGTGCGAGTGCTCCCATAAACCTTCTTGGGCCTTACACTTGGTGTAGGAAGAGACACTGAGTGAAAACCACCATCATAGAAACTCCTGTTCTTAAGCTAGCGGTTTGGTGTAATAGAGTGTGCGGGGAAAACCTTAAATCTACTGGTCACTTGGGTTGGGCTAGAATACACCTGGGTAACTTTTTGCTGTGTAGCACAGTCCAGTGGGACTGGTTCTTAGCAGGATTTAAATCACATAGGATGAGCTCCAAAGAGGAGCGCATAAAAACTAAACCCCATGAAAACTAAAACTCCATTTTTATACCACATACTTAACATTTAGCTGCCAGAGTTGTTCTCAATTCCATAAAACCGAGTGCTGTGGCTTCTTGTGCTGCTGCACTTAACAAATGCAGTTAAAAAGACTCCTCCTGTTTTTACCTGGAACAGTAGCATGATTTTTCTTCTCTCATCACCTCTCTTGAGACTGATGCCCTACATTGCAGGCCCTGATGGAACCCTGCATGTTCGAGCAGAAGTGGCAGGAAGATCTCAGCATTCTGTCCCTTACTCATCCCTCAGATTGGCGGTGCGAGCCAATGGGTTGGAGCAACTCAGTCTCCTATGCAACACTTTCACAACAATCTGATATTTCTCTAATTTCAGATTTTAAGTGTACTTTGGTGTTTGTCCATTTCTGAACAAAGATGAGCAATGAGTGAGGAGGGGTGGAGTGCACGGTTCTGCTTCTGGTTCCCAAAAGATGGTCTGTAGTGCTTTGCTTGAAGTAGCAATTTTCCCGCATGGAGCTCCACCTCTCATTTCAAAAAACTCTAATTTAGTTTCATGTATGCTAAACACAGCTTTCAGTCTACTGTCTCAACTTCTGCCCCAGGAAGAGGAGTGGAAATAGCAGTTTGATAGTAATGCGGACAGTTCTTTTTGCTAAAAATCTTGTCAGGAGTGCCCAGTTATAATGTGCTTTTCATTAAACTTCAAAGATTAAAAATACTACAGACATCCTGTCTATTGTTTTGCTGTCAAATTCTTACTGTGGCTTTCATTATTATGAAAGGTTTGAGGTAAATTGCAATAATTATTTCACAATTTCCCTATTCCCAGAAAGGTTCTGACTAAAAGATGAGATTCCTTCATAGTGACATTATGAATTATTGAAGGAAAAGTAAGTAGCATAAATCTCACAGTGGAGTTCTGGGCTGAAGCACTTTCTAAAAGCTAATCAGGTTGGGGGGTAAGTTTGTGTTAGAAGTGGGTGTCATCTACTTTTTATATTGAGATCGGTCCATATCTAAGAACTAGTTCTAAACTCAATGAAGAACAAAGAATGGCAAAGGCATTTCTGTAACCAGATCTAAAATGAATTATTTATTCGTCATTATATACACTATATAAAACCTGACAGTCCTTAGTGAGAAAGCTCTTCCCCTGTAAAAAATACGTTGGACATAATAAGCTGTAGGCATCTGACATTCATTTCCTATTAATCTACACATGCTTCTGTTCAGTTTTGTATTGCATGTGTATGATGTTATGAAATGAAAGGCTAATTATAATTTTAAAAATTTTGAGGTAGGATCTGATTATTGTATATGACATTCAGTTCTTTGTGAATCACTGTGTATTGTCCTGGCGTTATTTACATCATATGATCAGATTTAAAACTGCATTTGTCAGTGAGAGCTTTGAAAAACAATAGAGAAGGAGTTGGATGGCTCAGTGAACCACTGCAAGGAGGGTGAACAGTACTGCAGAATCTTAATCACATTAAACTCTACTTAAAATTCTGATTCCTTGTGTTTCTCTGTTGTTTGGAACTTTTAATGTGCGCAGGTTTTTCATAATGTTTTCAACTGTATGTGTTTTTTGACACGTCATTTATCAGAGCATAAATGCTCAGCGGTAAGCACAGAAGAGGCCACTATGATTAACATTCTTCAGCTGAAAAAAACCACCACCCCCCTGAAGCATCTCAAGTGTTCGAACATACTGCTGGTCTGTCTTTATCAGTACACCACCCTGCATTAAGCAGCTGGGTGGTTTTTTTGTTTTGGTTTTTTTCATGATCACGTATGACAGGATTCACTATATAGCATTCTCTTAGTAACTAAAGGCAAAACAAACGCCATTAACTCAAAAATAACCACCAGTACTGTAACTTTTATTTGCTAATAAATATCTTAATAAACAGGCTTACCCCATCTGTAAGACCTGATAATGCCTCTTAGGAAATCATAGAAAAATAAAATACAATAATAATCAGTAACTTGTACTTTGTACAAAAATCTTATTATGTTGCTCAGCAGGTAGCTTTGCCAAACCCCATATTCTTGCTGCAAAGAGATGGCATATGTAATGCAATTCACCTTAAAAACACCCTAATGTTGAGAGCTGAGCATTCTATTACACTATTTAACTTGTAAGCATGCCAGCACATGAAAATTTACATGGAACATCACATTATCATAGAAATAGAATAATAATAAAAAAAAAAATAAAAAAGAAGGTAACACCACTTTTCAGTAAATAATAACAAATTCACTTCTAATGTAAATTCCCCTTGGGACTGAGAATCAGCATAGATATAGATATATAGGCAGAAAGAAAAATGCAGTGGGAATGTGTATGGGAGATAGATTATGTGAAGAAAAGTCATTCTGAAGAGTGGGGCAGTCCCAGGGGGAAATGAGCGATACCAGCAGTGAGATGGCCAGTCTCTCCGAATGAGCAGATAGGGGTTGTGGTGCGCAATGCTACACAAGTTCAGACCGATGAAGACAGAACTCAGAGGTACAGTACCAAGGCTGCTTTTCCATGAGATGACCGGTGAGGACTGAGCCACCATTTGTAATTGTCGCTATTCAAATGCATCTTGGTAAGAGGAAAACAAGCAATGTCAAAACAAATGCTTTCTGGGGTCTTTAAAGAAAAGGTGGGTTTTACACTACTGGTGAGGATGCGGGATCTGTGCTGAGGCCACAGTTTGTTTGTAAAACAGCTTTCGAGGATTATACCATTACATTAGGAGCCATCTACCTTTAAAGTTTTGACATGGCTGCTTAAATATATAATCTAAAGTGTCTGTCATCAAATAGTTATTCATATATACACATACCTTGATACATTTTATGGCTATGCTAGAACAGCAGACTATGAAGACCAGTCATATTTCGTTGTGTACAATCTAATTTCACAGAAGAGACTGAGATTAAAACCCCTTTTAGTTCAGATACGTTTAAAACCAACACACAGAAATAGATAGAGTCTATCCTGAGAAAACATACCAACCACATCATCTTCCAAGAGTAAATCAAAAGCTAATTTTTGGAAGGAAGTCAAATATTTTTTGTGTATTTTTTCATGTAAATCAAAGTGGAGTTTTTTTTAAAAAAAACTGGCAACAAAACAATTAATTCCAACTTGATCAATGAAGGTTGCTCTGTTAGAAAATGAACCATGGTCTTTCAGTACATAAGGTTTCAGACGATCTTTTAAAGATTTTTCTTTTCCTTGTTTAACTGCAGATGCAATCCTAAGAAGTGCAGAGAACCTGTTGTTACTGAAGTCAATAGGAGTTACACCACACCAAACAAGAACAAGACCTTTTCATTAGTCTCCAGGTTTTCAGTCACAGCATCACTGTGCGTGACATAACTGATTCCTTCAGAGAATTTTGACATTGACAGAAGCGGATGCAAGGCTCTAGGTAAGAGCAACATATACTGAAATACTGACCGAAACCAGTTCCTTTACCAGAGTTAACCAGGAAACAACTTTTTCCAATTCTAATCTGAAATAGCCCTCTTTGCCTTAAGTAGAAAAGTTGAGAGAGAAATTGCTAAAAAGAAATGGCATTAAAAAATGCTACACTGACAATTCAAAGCTGTTTCTTGGGGAGAGGCAGATAGGGAATCATGGCCATAAGCTTTAAAATGCTTACATTTTTAGGTGCTGGGAACCTTAAAGTAGGCTGGTTTTCTTGAAATAGGGAAATAACAAAAGAGTCCAATAAACAGACCCACTAGGAGGGCTTTAGGTACTTTATTTACTACTGTACCTTTCATTAACTGGCAATCTCAAAACTTACGCTGCAATGGCCTACAAGTATGAAACGGCTTATTCAAAGATGCAGACAGTCCAACAGACTTCTGTTACCAAGGGGAGATCATACTGCATAATGGTATATATTTAGGAAGGAAGGCAGATCCTGATTTTTTTTTGTAGATTCTGTTTTCTTGATGGGGATGGTGGTTCTGTCCTGAATTTAAATCCAGGAGTTTGGAATTTCTAGGGAATACCCTCCCCCCCCGCCCCAGCATTTTGGTTAGATACTCTTATTAGATGTGTAGGTCATTTTAACTACTTACACCAAACTCAAGAGATGGTAGCTCGTTCCAGATAAAACTGCACCTTGCAGCTCAGCTCTGCTGTGTTGAATGTTATCATAATCTATTCCATCACATCCCTGAGGTAGTAGCCTTGTCTTTAATGCTCAGTGCACTCTCTTCTCCCCTATTAATGAGGCCATTCATTTCATGTACATCTATAGAAACCTTTGATCCAAGAGCTGTTTCAGTCTATTGACATCTTCTGATGGATTATGGAACATGCCCTGAAGGACCCACTAGATCTCAACTTCAGACTCTCAACAGAGAAATCAGAACTAGCAAAAACCTTTAGCAATACATTTGAATGACAAGACAGCACGTGTCCTAAGAAGTGCTGGTTCTCTAATAACCATGACAGTAGCAGGATGCAGGAAAGGAGAATCTGGTTGGAGAACAGAATCCTACATACAGAATGTATAATGTAGGGCTTCACCCCACTGCCACTGAAGTCAGTTAATAACCTCTCATGAATTTTTTGTCACAGCAATGGTGCCCATTGACAGCAAAACATTTAATTCCTTACAGTTACATCATTGTCCCAGGAATTACTGCATCAAAAACTTTATTACAATCTTTCGGCAGGATTTGGGAATACTGGGTGTTTTAGAACAGAATCTTCCAAAAATGGAACTTGTGAATTTGGCATTTAGTGATTAAAATAATCTACAGATTTGAAACATTGGCTGCTCTTTCTTTTTCAGCTAATCCTACTGTACACAAAGAGACTGTGATGTTAAATTATAGAGCTCAGAGCATTCAGCTTCTTAAAGGAAATAATCCTGTTTTGCTTTTCCTTTTTTTGCCTTTTAATCATTTTCAAGTAAAGCTCAGTCTGAATGAGAGAAAACTGAAAATTCAATTTGTAAGCCACTCTTAACTCGATAGCTCTATTCTTTACTGTTTATTTAGGCTCCTCTAAAAAAACCCAGTGTGCAGCAAGAACAAGAAGTAGTCTTTCAATTACAGAATTGTGTCTACTGAAGGTTCTAATCTAAATAATGACAACTGTACATGTTTGGGTTTTTTTTTTGTTATAGGCTAGACCCTGGAAAACCAACAAAGAAATTTTTTTTCCCTATCACTGCTGTAGAGGAGCCTCTGAGCATTATGCATTGATGATACTATGAAAATACCCCCTAGACTGTTTCAGTGGGCACTTTCTCATCATTCACAACCAGAAATGAGTATTTGGATTCCAATGCAGATTTCCCACAAATTTGATTTTCCAGATTCTAGAGTCAAGGTTACTTTCCATACAACCAAGGTCCCAGGTATCACATAGTTCAGAATACAGAGAGATATATTTCTCTTTAATTTTTGAATTTTCAGTCCCAGGGTTTTAGCTTATCTACTGCTTCACAAACACGCTGTTGTTCAGCAGTTCTTCACTAAATTGTCAATAATGAGAAGTATTAGTATAATACTATGGTGTATTCACAAATTTGTAATCATCTTGCTGTTGTGATGAATATTAGAGATGAATATTCCCCAAAACATGCAGTATTTCCCAAATGAAGAAAAAAGTCAACAATTATCTCCTCATCTATCAGGAACGATACATGTAGGAGGTTGTGTGATGATATCAATGAATACAATGGACTTCTCAAGGAAACCATATGTGGCAATTAAGTTTTTTTTTTAAACTTAAACAAAAAATGTTATCTCACGCATCCATACAAATATTTTATAGGGACTGGGATGTGCAAGTCCTTTATACCTAACTCTACTTGTGTAAATAGCCTCACTTTTAATCAGCTTCCTTATATGAATTAAGCCTCATGAACACACAACTGTTTACAGATTCAGGAGTTTCTGAGCATGTCACAGTGCACACATTGCTACTGACACACACATGTAGTTACCTAATAGTCAGAGTGCTCAGATGCTTAGACAGAGGTCAAAATTTTGAACAGGTATGAAAACTTCCAATGATTTGGGGACTTAATTGGGGATTTAATACATTTTTCCCCCCATATCTTCAGTATTTGACATTTTTTATTCCAGTTTAATTACACAAATATAAAAAATCAGATAATATGCTAAACCCTTCTCAAAGAGGGATGTACTTGGGAAGTGTCTTGCAGGAAAGTAAGATAAGAGATACTCATGTAGGATATTTAAAGAAACATACACACAAATGGATTTTACTGAGCTCGCATATTATTCCACATATAAAATATGGAAATATATTTTATCTCTAATCCATTTTTTTACCTCATTTTTTTTTTTCACCAAACATTTTTGTTGGTTTTACAGCACATATTTTTATACCACACACTGGTGTATCCTTACTCATATTCTCTTGAAAATTTCCCTCATTTTAACCTCATAAGTGTCTATATATGGCTATTTAAAAGAAAATAATTTAAATACTGTTCAAACATCTTTGGTGACTTCAGCAGAGGGACTCAAATTTTTTATAGCATGAACTACATCTTCCTAGAGATGCTGGCTCATGGGCATGTTGCTTCCCCTTTATGATCACTGACGATTTCACAGTAATTAGTTGTATGGAAAAGAATCAGCAGAAAGGGGTTTGGTGTGATGGTGGTAGAAGGGTCAGCATCAGGTGACCAGGCAGCTTTCTGTAAGCCAACTAGAATTTTTTTTTTTCCTGCCTATGGAGGAAAAGAAGGGCTGTCCATTCTGAACTAACAAGCCAAGGAAGTTTGGGAAGTACTATACACATACAATGCATGCTGTGAACAATTTTAAAAGTCAGTGGAGCAGATCAACCCCATTAGTGTTTATTGGGAGTTCTGTAGGTCTGAAAAATGTCAGATACGATATACATTACATTTACAATTTGCTGTGTACATACAGACAAATATTTTATATCCATAATGTGCTCAACATACCCTGGTCCATAATCTGAGGAACTATATGCAAGCATGGCACTCAGGATGAGCAGTGTGTACTACTAAGTACAGTATATGATGGTACAAAATACTCTAAGTGGATGGAACTGTCTTATGCAACTTTTTTTTTTTTTGGTTAATTGCTCCTTGGCACAATATGGACAGTTCTTCCTTTTTCACCTTATTGGAGGCTTTGGAATTTATTTATCTTTTTTCCCTTTTCAGTGCTGATTGATTTGTCTCTCCAGGAGATTTCAAGATCACTGTCCTACTAAGTGTTAGCCCAGCCCAACACATCTTTTCCTCATTCTCAAAAAATAAGAGCAGTACCCTTAAAAAAAGAAAATAAATGAAGACTATCTTTGCTATTTATTCAGGAAAGATGAATTACAGTTGGTAAACAAGGGTATTCTGGAAGAAAACTGTTCAACAGAATGCAGTGCTCTTCAACAACGTGCAAATGCTCTAAGTGAAGTATCTTTGCTTTTAATACTTTTCTTAGAAGATGCAATGGAAGACAGAATTTGTTATTCTAAAAGACAAGATCAGAAGTGAGTCCTTTTTGTTCTCTGTGGGACACATTCCAAGGCAGACTGAGCCCATGACAGGGTAGTTACAGGTACCCCCTGTTCATAAGAGAATTTGTCAGCTGCTAGAATGCATCCCATAGAATCATTCAAAGAGCTGAGTTAAAACAGCTAAATACATGCTTCAGTTTGCAATGGGCCAGCTGAAATTTAGCAATTGGTCTTTGAAACAAGTTATTTTCTATGCTGCTTTACCTTAGTGGCTGATACGGTCCCACAGGGTCATTCTAACATGGAAATTGTTGTGGCTAATACAGTTTTACCAGGCATCTCCACAGTCCCAGGCAGCCCACATCCTAAATCTCTACTGTATCTGAATAAAGGGTGTCTGTACATTACTTAGGACACACCTTTGGATCCTGTATGAATCTGCACTGAAAAATAAATTAACGGAGCCCAGTAGTAGGTTTACCATACAAAAACTCATCAGTCTTAAATTACAGAAAAATCAAAGTACTACAGTCTATGAGTTCAATTCAGAATAATCCAGCTAATACCTAATACAATCTTGGACACAGAATGCTTTGGCCAGCCCAACTAATATATTTGAATTCACCGTTGAGTGCAGTAATTGCAGCTAAAGGATTCACTTTATTCTTGGAAGTCTTGGCTGGTGTCCTAAAGCATAGCATGTGTCTAAGCTCTTATTGTACAGACACTGAATTTCCATTCATGGGAAACAAAAGGGCAACTTCTATTTAAGAAGAATTTAAATTACAAAGCTCATTTTTTTTCCTTTCACCTCATGGAGTCTCATTGCTTCTCAGTAATTCCAATGTGCAAACACCTCATGAGCAAAATCTACTAAGCCTTCTGGTGTTACTTGTTCAATTCTTAACACCAGCATTATGGACAAGATCCTCTGTTTTTCACAGGTTCAGCCTAAGGATGGGATACAATCAATGCAGGAGATTCATCTGACCAAGCACAGATGCCTGGATATGAGCTAGGAATTTTGATCTCTTTGAATGAAGAGAAATGGGTGCTTCTTTGGCACAATTAATCTAACCCAGAAGTAAATAATTACATTTGTCAGATGATTCACATCTTACAAGAGCCCACTTCTTCACTGATTAAAAGGGAACCTTGTATGAGTAGCTCAAATGCAGACCTCTGAAATTAGGCGAGAATAATTCATCCCATTAAGTCTCAGGGCTCTGACTGACAAATGGAGGTAAGTAAGGATGACTGATACGGTTTCCATGTTAGATGACAACCCTACTAGGCTGTATGGACATGCAAGCTGCTTGTCAGTCAGCCTTAGCAGCACTGTGGGTTGCACATGATGGACAGCTGGGGCAGTGCACTTGTTGGACAAGAGACAGTAACTTGGTCCTGCTCAGCAGTCAAGGCCCTCTCTTAAACTATGTTTTGGAGGCTTAAGTGCTACATGAGGAGTGGTAATAGTACAGAGGGATGGATCTTATTCTAGATTAATGACAATCAAATCCACGAGAAAAATCTACACATGGCTGTTACTTGTAAACAACTTAGGACTGTTTCCTTATTTCCACATTTTAATGCTTCTTTTTTCCTCGCATATCATGCACACTTTATTCTGTGAACTTTCAATGAGTACTTTTAGTTATGAAACACTTTGCAACACAGGCCAGATTCTCAATAACAGCCTAATAAATGTGCTTAAATTTGTTAAATTTAAACTTTACTGCACATTTCAATATACAGGATAACTACATAGAGCTAATTTTCACCTGAAGAAAATATGCCCTGTAACAAACTTACTTTAACTTCACATATACATGTGTGACCTGCACAGAATTAAGCTTACATTTGAAAAATAACACTTGTTGGGTTTTTTTTCTTTGTTTTTTTCAATGAAAAAATGAGGAACAAAACACAACAAAAGCAAGAGTAGGCTTGGAATCAGAGCAAGAGCCAATAAAATGTTTCCAAAATGGGGAAAATGTAAATTTGATCAAGGTAACTATTATAAAAGTGTCATACTGCACCACAACAACAAGTCAAGGTGTATAAACCCACAAAATCCTGGATTTGCAATGTTTTTAATACATGCCCTCGCCCAAAGAATCCCTTGCTCTTTCCTTTCTGGTTACCCAAACCCTTGTTTATATAAAAAAATATAACAGTATTTAAACCTTTATTAATCAGATATATTTTTTCTATTGAAAATATATTTTCAGTAGTGTGATAAATTTGGAAATTAGTTTCTATGAAATATATCCAGGTTGTGTGCATGTAACTGCATTCACACTACCAGGAATGAAAAAAACAGGTAAAGGAGAAATTAAAAGTGCACATACATGGTTTGGAATAGCTATGAATAATTTTGAAGTCCCATTAACAAATAACAGACTCATACCTCCTCGGTAATGTATTTAATTGTGAGAGAGGCTCCCTCCACAGATGTCATGCTGTTGGCCACGGAAGCAATGACAGGCAAAATGGATAACAAAATGATAAAGAAAAAACAACTTTAAATTACTCTATCATGATAGTATTCTTTGAAAGGCTTCAGGTAAGTATGCTTTTTTTCCATGAGAAGCTTTACCAAAAAATTATTCAGATGTGGACCTGAGGCAGAATTTTTCAAGTGACAATCACAGAACAGAACAAATGCTTTTTTCCCCACTAAAGGCCTGTGATGCTGCACAATGCACATGCGTGTACCATCCCCCTGAGTTCAGTGGGGCTACTCACGCTGGAAAAATTGGTTTTGTGGCTGGAATAAGACTGGAGATGCCCTTTTTTAAACAAGTTCATCAAATTGGAATTGTAGAACACTGGTCAACTGTGATCTTTAGAAAACTTGTTCCTCGGTTAAATCTGTTGTGGTTTTTTGTTTGTTTTTAATGAAAAAAAAAAAAGGAAAATTTACTTAGTGCATTACTGTTATCTCACTTAAATTAATGCAGTTATTCCAACATAAAGTGACAACAGTGAATCAGGCCTCGTGTGTCTCACTGTGAACTGGTTGGAAGCATAACCTTTTCTGAATTGCTTTCTGATTTTCCTTCTTTGCCACCAGTATGAAAGGCAGCCTTTTCCAAGAGTTAGGAAATACGTTTTCATTTACAAGCTGTAAATTAAGCAGTAAATATCATTATGATTACATAAAGTTCATTCTGCTATACACATATCATACTAATTACCCAAATGCACGTTTTAACGGAAGAGTTGTAACGCTTGAGTATATTCGAATGCCACATAACTCAAAACCAACCTCCAAACTATGTATAAATTAACAAAAGCACCTGCACCCCGTTTACATGTGACATGCACGTAGCTCTGTGTGACTTCTACAGCATGCAGACACGCGCTTGTTCCCCTGTTTCCAGTAGCGCATATCCCATGAAAAGTTTGCAAATATAACCCAGCACATCTGTGTAAGTTGTCTGAATAAAACATGAAAGCCACAAGTCTTAGAGAGGTACAAATACTATGTTAGGCCTTTGCAGACATTTTCTTGCATGTAAATATGGCTATTGAAGAGTTCTAAAGGTAATTATCTTCAGTGTTATTTAGATATCTGTACTAAACGAAGATCTAGCCTGCAGTAACCAGAGCTCCATTTCAGTAGATTCCGCCTTTTACTTCTAAAAGCAGTTAGAAGTAGACACAAGGCAACACATTATTACACTGCTGTCCTACATCTCCTTTTCTGCCTATGTACAAGATAACTGAACACCACAGTGTGTAAGTTCAGCGTTAGTTGGTAGCTGTACCAGGTGGTTGTGCCCTTGCCCTCATCTGGAGGATGATACAGCTGGCCTGCTCCCCTGGGAATAAGCACATCACCCCACTGATGGCTGGCCCTCTAAGGTCTACTACCACGGGTGGAAATTATGCTTAGTTCAAGCAGTGGAGGCCTGCATTTTTGGAACAGAAGGCTTTCTGAAGTCTGTGTGGCCACGATATAGCTGACAACCATGTTTTATACGTGGTTATAGAAACATTACAGTTTTCTAGTTAATATTTGCCACGTAGGAGAAGAAATGCTGAGTATTAAAAAAGTCTAGGGTGGTGAAGAATCCCAAGGATGAACAAGTTTTCCAACATAATCTAGAATTTAAAGCATAAAAAGTGTCAAGTGCTAAAGTAATTAAAAATCAAGGACCTTAAGATTTCAAACAGATTTCTCTCACTATCCTCCTAATTATTCACACAATGAAAACTTGCTACATAAAATCATCATTCATTTCTGTGAACAATACTAACATTTTGAGGCACCAGCTTACCAGCATTCAAACTATTATAAAGTAATATAACAATAGGACCCATACATTTGGATTTAATTAAGAGATAAAATAAGTATTTATGCCAAACTTCTTTTTGATTGCACATTTGGTATTGGAAGTTACATGGTCACAGAACATGAAAGAAGTCAAATACTTTTTGATCTACCAGCAAACTCTAAATACATCGATAAAGAAGCCACACCAGGCCAAATAGCTTACTACTTTCAAGTAAGTTCATGAAAGTTTCCCAAATATTGTTATACAAAGTTACACATCCATGCCGAGTTACTCATCAACGTGTAGCAACAGTCTTGCAGGAGGCCAGGATTTTATCGGCAGCTACCTGGCAGAGGAGCTATGCAGTGTCATTAAAAATTCCAGTTTGGAAGCATTAACATAGAAGAACTTTTATAGTCTGAACAGGAGACTGCAGTTCTTGAAGTTGGGAAGAGCAGAAGAATGAGAATATTTTTCCTTTTTAGAAATGCTGAGGCACAAAACACAGTTGATTCTAGTACTTTCATACATGAAATCCTTTCTCCTGTATGTGCATCATGTGTAATCGCAAAGTCTGTAAACTGCTGACTATTCGTCTCTGGTGTCCAATTAGTACAACTCCAATTCTTCTAATGTCACTGCAAGATAAAAAGTTTCACCTTGGATGAAAGTACAGTAAAGCCTCTTGTACACAGAAGAATATAAACACACGATGAATTGCTCTTCTTCAAGACAGTTTACCTTCCTGACAGGGACTTATATAAAAAGCTGCAAATGTTCAAATTTTCTGCACCTGTTAATTTCAATTTTTTAGAGACAGTCATGTAAGAAAAAAAAATGTAGTTAGAGTACTGGTCTCTTTTGTGATACTAACGGTCAAGTAATTTTTCCAAATCCCAGGGAAGAAACTGCAAGGTAGATTTAATTGTAGCAAATGCTTTCTGCTCATACTTGCAATGGAACAGGGCTGACATATGCACTACAGGGCTGATATATGCACTCTTGCAGTTCTAAGGAGGAAATATCAGATGCTGTGCTTCTGATGATTTAGGGAATGGTGGTGAGAGATGGGATAAAGATGAGAATAGCAGTGACTCTCCCAGCTTGACCCAGATTTCCCTCCATCTCATATACACCTGAAACCCACAGTGGGTATCTCACTCACAGAGCTTGGCAGTTTGGCAGGAATGAAGTCAACAGCCCTCGCCTCGGTGTCCCGCACAATCTACTAGTTTAGTTGTTCTCTAAAAGTCACTAATTGCAGGATGCTGAGAAAGACCACAGAGATGACAAGGACAGGACATTTCAGTTATGCCTTGTCAGTTGTGCCAATCCCACACTGGGACACAGCATAGGCATTCCTTTTTTAGATAGCTTCAAAAATTCTTCAGTAATACAGCTAGTCAAGGAGCTCATGGGATGAGGCAAGACCTTTATGGTTTTCAGATTTGCAGTTCAAGATACTTGTGCCTGTATTCTCCATATGAAGAGCCACTGGATAGTAGCAACTGTTATCTCCTTAGGCTGAACATCCGCATGGGGGATCGACACTTAAGGTCAGCAGGGACTCTGCAAAATTATTGAGAAAGTTAGAAACTAAAGAGTGAGATAGAAGCATAAACTTTTGCAAGTGGGAGTGGTACTAGAAATGCAAGAATGATGCTTAGCACTTATCAAGGAAGTTTTATAAAGCTCAGAAAGTAGCCAGCAGACCTGGGGTAATGGAGGTTATTTGAAGAAAGAAAGAATCCTTCAAAAAGCTGAAGTGATATATAAAGAAAGAAAATAGAAAGGATGATAGCCATAGACAGATTATCTGTAAAAGCACAGGAAGGCAGGCTAAAAAAGAAGCTTGAGGAACAACCAGGAAAAACACACCTAATAATAAAATTAGTAATAAACCTTTGTGCAAACTCACTGGGTACAAGAAGTCTGTCAGAGCGTGTCTGTAGAGTCTAATCATGATTTGGGTATAAAAGAGCACTGAAAGACTGGCCACTGCTAAAAGAATAGACCAATAATTTGAGTTCACATTCATAGCTGAACAAATTGAAATAACTCCCATGCTAGAACCTTTATGAGGTACTTGCTAGAGGATCTGTCTGCAGTTGAAGCAACTGCATTAGAAGTTATAGGACAAACTGAAAAAAACCCAAACAGCAATGCATCTCCCGAACAAGACTATATTTAGCTAAGAGTTTTAAGAGAAATTAAGGATGAAATACTGGAATTCCTAACAGGAATGTGTGAGAGGGAGTTATCAGCCGTGTTACATGTGCTTAACAATTTCTTGATGCCTGAGGCATGGAGAGTGGTGCCAGACAAAATAAAAAGTTTCCAGCAGAGATCTGAGGAACCACAGATCTGTGAGTTTGAAATCATTACAGTGCATAACAGAAACTACAGTAAAGTACAGAATTATCGGATGCTTGGATAAATGATCTACTTGAGTCACCATGGGATTTGCAAAGAGAAGTCATTTTGTAAAGTTGTTTCCAATGGAGTCAGCATACATATGGATGAAGGTGATTCATTTGATACACCCCACTTGGATTTCCAAAAGCTTTAGATAAGATGCCTCATCAGAGTTTTGTAAAGAAAATAAGGACGTATGGCATAAGAAGGCCTTTGCATGACTAAGTAACTGATTTAAAGACAGAAGGTTAGGAGTAAATTGTCAGGTTTTATAATGTGTAGAAATCTGCAGGGACCTAAGCTGGGATAATGTCAAACATTATTGTTCAACAGATCAGTAAAAGGTCTGGAAAAACAGGTGAGCACAGAGATGAAGAAATCGGTTGGTGAGACTGAATTGTTCAGGGTAGTAAGGGCCAGCTGTGAAGAGTTTTAGAAGGATCTTGTAAGAATTAACTATGTCATAAAGCAGTAGATGAAATTACAACATTAGGAAAAATTTTTTCACTGAAAAGACCGCCAGGCATTGGAACAGGCTGCCCAGGGAGGTAGCCGAGTCACCATCCCTAGATGTGTTTAAAAGCTGTATCGAAGTGGTTCTTGGGGATATGGCTTAATGGTGGACTTGGCAGACAGGGTTAATGGTTGGACTCAATGATCTTAAAGGTCTTTTCCAACCTAAATGAGTCTATGAAATTCAGTGCAGATGAATGTAAGGTGATACACATGGAAGAAAACCAGTCCTAATCTCACATGTAAAATTACTGAATCTTAACTGTCCATTACCAATATATTAATAGAGACAGTCCCAGCATCAAAATAAAGATTAGGAATTCATGGAAAGGCAACAACGAACAAAACAGATCATATCATGCTACTGTATTAATCCATAGCTGACTCAGACCCTTATATACTGGGTGCATAGCGTTCATTTCAAAAACAATAGCGGTGTCAGAGATAGTTCAAAAACAGCAGCAAGGTGTGGAACAATTTCCTCATGAGGACTGACATGGGCTTGATGATGTTCATAGCAAAGTAAGAAAAGACTTTTGCCACTGATTTCAGTGCTGTAGATCAAAACTGAAACATTTAAGGATGCTCATCACCTGACCTTTGGTAGCGTTTGTTATAGTCACGGGAAGAAACTATAAATTCCAGGTCTCATAGTTTTGGTAAAAAATTCCTATATTTGTCTTGTATTAGTTTAGGTAGGGAAGGAAATGAAAGCAGTGTTCCACACATCATTATGTCACTGCAGCATCCAAACCAGTTCAGATCGATTAGTAACTACAGGGATAACAGAGTACATACTTACTCAATAGTCATTCTTGAAACCATATCCAAAGTTGTGAACCCTGCTGCCATGAAGTTGTTTTTATACTGACCCATTTTTATGGAGTCCAGCCAGTCACTGACTGAAACAAACAAAGGATATTCTGGAACTTCACCAGGTGAATCTGGCATTCTATAAAAGCAAAAATACAAAGGTTACCAAAGCCATAGAAAGTGTGATACTCAATTTACGCTGCTAGACACCATTTTTATGAAAAGGCAGAAGGAATGAGAGGATCCTGAGCTGTAAAGGTCAGATCTTAACAGAGGATCTCTTTAACCCATTGTCAAAAACTGATACATCATGTCAGTTTCCAAGCTTTACGATGCAATACATTTTTTCTTAAGCACTGCAGCTCAGTAACAAACTGAGGAACAGGCCTCTCCTACTGTTTTTTTGTTCCCACAAGAGCGTTTCTTTACAGATCTTATGTGTTCAGGCGGATAATAATTTGTAAATACAATAGTCAAAGTAGAGGACAAACAAAATTAAATATGAGATACAATTTAAAAAAAGAACACTGTGAGATGATTTTTACATTTGTTTACAAAAAAACCCCTCAAACGCCTCCGTATTGCTGTACCATTATGCAATGGGAACATTCTGACTACAGTGTTCAAAGCTCAAGACTAACCCTAAAAGGAGCGAAAAGAATAAAATTTTATAGCTTTTCTTTTATATAGAGCTATACAGAATAGCAAATAAAAATGAAGCAGATAATTTATTGACATTTATTTTTCAGTTCTTTTCCCTAATATTATCATAACAGAAACAGAAGGATGGAGAAAAAATATTACAATTTTGGGCCATATATTTTCAGTCTTCTGGTGTCTACCACACTGGTGAGGGCTCACAACTTCAATTGACTTTGTATATTTTGTGTAGAGAAACTGAAGGAGCAGAATGCAGAAAAAGCACACTGCTGTTTATAAAAGCTCTATGGAAGCCTTTAGGAGAAAGATAAAATGTATTTAAAATGAAAATGTAGACAGCAAAAGCCAGCCAACATTTACTAATGGAACATGACTTGTGTAGAATGTAGGAAACAACACACACTAGGATCTTAACACACCGAGTTTTAACCACAGATATTCACATACATTAAAACACTAATTTTCATCCATATCATAAAAATGCTAAGAAAGAGAAACCAAAGCACAGGAGAACACTGGAAAGTACAAACCTCAATTAAATACCTACCAAGGTCCCTTACAACCTGAATTACTCTATGATTGTAAAATTGCATAGAATAGCTGCTGATCTCCTAAGTTAACAATAGCATAATAAACATTCAGAATGATTGTATCAAGCATTCCCACATAACTGAAAAAAAACCTCCCAAGCAAGTGAGCTCAATAAAGCCTGCAAGGAAACAGGCGTATGATTTTAGATCTTAAGAAATGTTTTACAATCAGAATAGATAAAAACGCATTGCTCTGAAGCTAAATGAAGTGACTCAGGTACAAGCAGCAGGTTATATATACATTTATACACACATACGTGGAGGCCACTAACTCCACTGCATGAGAATTAAGCCCCACTAGTTTGGGGTAGATGAAATAGCTGTAGCCTTAATTCTAGGTATTCCTAGTAACATCTCCATTCAGCCTTTCTCACAGTAAGATACCAGCCTCAGTCTTTGCCTTGTTCAGCTCTTCTCCAAACCATATACAACCCACTGAGGTTCTCACCAAGACCCATGCAGGTCTTGAAAACCCTTTACAAACCCAGGGGGGGAAGTGTGAGCGTGTCTCTCCATGAAAGCACCTTTATCTTAAGGTGAAATTCAGCTAATGAAGAGAGTGATGCCACCTGGACCTTCATAGATTGCAGCTGATATCCAAGAACAGCTTGGATCAATAAGCCTACAAAACTTGACAAGTTCTATCCACACCCTTGCTTCTCCTGTGGCTACATTAGTTTCTGTAATATTATCGATGGAAAAAAATGGGCAACACCATCAAGAATTTGTTGTGGAAAGGTAATAATGTCTTATTTGGCCACTGTTACTTTTCTTCTGCAGATAAAGTTTTAGCAAGTTAAGACATAACTACTTTCTGCAAGAAATTACTCCAAAGCAGTTCAGAAATTACTTGAGCACTGTCAGGTGGAATGATGGGATATTGAATAGAGAAATAAATAACAAAGAGAAAACAAGCACATATGAGAAACACACACACAAAATTGAACAGAGAGATTCAAAAAGATTGATAGAAAGTGCACAAACAGTTCAGACAAAAAAACCCAACCAAACAAAACCTAGTACCATCTGCATGACTCAAGAGAAAAAGTCCTTATACAGCAGTATATTAACAATAAAGGAAGCCTTAAAAGGGGCTTAAAGTTGTTTGAACCCCCATAACTGTGAATTCAGAACTCTGTGTCTCTCTCCCACCTCTGCTTAATGCCTTAAAACACCTAATGATAGCCACCATGCATTAAAAAAAAAAAATCAAAAAGAGTCTTACACAAGTATGTCCTCCACTAGGGTATGAAGGGTGCTCGGATTGCGGATCAGTTTGTCTAGGAAGCTGACAATGTCACCAAATTTTGGACGGTGGTTCCTCTCCTTTTGCCAGCAGTGAAGCATGAGTTGGTGAAGAGATGCTGGGCAGCCCATGGGTGCTGGAAGTCTGTAGCCTTCTTCAATAGACAGTATAACCTAAAGAAATACAATGCATATGACTACTGTGCATTAGAATTAAATGCCGAAAGGACAGTGTAGAGTTGAAAATTAGAAACCAGTGATAACAATTGATGGAACTGCCACCCTGACTTTATTCATTGCTGGGGGCTTCACTTAGGGAATTGGGACTGGCAAGCATATGACCAAAGGAGATGTGAAGTATTTTGTAGGCATATGAAACACAGTAGGTACTTTTTTAGTCTCTCTGGCCATCCTCTTCAAAGAGCCAAGAGAAAACTAACCAGTATCACTGTCTTCTTCAACTGTTTCAGATTGATGTTGTACTGAATGGGGTTACTGGGCAACAAACTAAGCTCATATGGTCACCGCACACTGGGATGGTCTAGTATTTGTATACTGACAAAGTGTTAGTGTGTGGCAGTGTCACAATACAGTCAAGCACTACAAGTGCACATTGTAGCACCTGGCAAATTTACTTGGTTTGTTTCTGCTGATCATTGGAGTACTATTCATCCAGGTAATGTCCCATACAGTGAGTTACAGTGAAACACCGGTGTTACTTTGCACAGCCTCTCAGAAATGTAGATGACCAAGCTTTTATGCCTAAACAGCAGTTAAGAAAAATGTGATTTTACCACATACCATAAAGTGAGTAAAACTTTCAGACTGGCAGATGTAGAAAATGTGTTTGGTCAGGATTTGTAAAGAAACTGATCTGAAGTCACAGATAAATCACATGTATGAAAAATTACATTTGATCGGAGTTGAATGACGCTTGTTTTTAGTAACACTGAAACATTTAGTAACAAAAAACATTGTCTGAAAAGTAGATAAGGTCCATGAATAGCTGTCTGGATTCACTCTATGTTAAAGATTCAAAAAAACAAGAGGAAATGTTACTAGGTTCTGCAATGAGAGTGCTGGTAGTGGTAAGGATGATGACAGAAATGACATAGTCTTGTTTATAAAACAGTGAAAAGATAGTAAGTAGTTGATCAAAACCTAAAACTAGGAAAAATACCAACCCTACCTACCACACACAGATCACTCTTCCACACAAAAATCCAACCCATGCTAAATACTCTTTAAAATGCAAATGATTGTATGCAATATTTATAGTAACACAGTGCATTTATGAGAAACGTACCTACTGCATTTATACCCACTCTGCTTTAAGAAGATATTTATTATTTTCACACAGATGTACGTACATGCTGCAGACATATTAATGCAGCTGGTAGGGGTACATTAAACTGTTTACAGCAAATCAATATTTTATAGCACTAGCTGTAGCTTCAATATATTCAATCTTATTATCCTGGAATATATCCTTGTTCTCTTTTTGAAGTCTGAATTAATGCTGTTGGCTCTGTTTAGCAATGCCTAATGCTTATGCTGCAAGCATTTTGCAAGTAAATAAGAGTAGTGAAGCTACATTAGGACCTTAACTCCCCTTCATGGCATGGCAGAAAATGGAACAAGACTCTTGTTGCTGTACACAGCTGGATGTCTGAGTTTTATGGAATGAGGTCACTTGGTCCTACAGTGCATAGCCCTTTTGTGTCCTGGCAGAAACACCTACGTGTGAAAAACAAGTGTTGGCAGTGCAGCAGGGAATTGCATTTGCACAGGGTAAGGTTCAGACCCATTGGCAAGATCACTGGGAAGTACAGGATACTCCAAAAGAAGCGTCACTTTCCAGAGGGAGCTCTGAATTTTATGCACCCATGAGTATTGACAGATCACATACATGCAGACAGGGCTGGCTACACATTGTTATCTAGCAGAGGTGTTATCTGGCAGTAGATGTCAACATGGTAATTCTTCCACCTGCCCTTCTGGCTACTTGTTCACCTCCCTGGGATTTACTTCGATGGTCCAAAATCTTGGCTGCCCAAATGGTTGCTATAGGATAAAATACCATGAGAGTATGAGATAAATAATTCCTCCAAAGCCTTGCCTTCTAACGATGAATACACCCCCCAGACTGGTACTTGGTACAGTGTGGGATAGAGCTTAGTTTATACTTGGTCACTGAAGAGGCAACCCAGAAATGCAGGTATCAGTGTTTCCATTTAACTGTACCTGTTGATGAATTTACGAGATGCATTCTGTTTTTAAGGCAAGGCAAAACTTTCTCTACTTGTATGAGACATACAGCATTTGCTCAACATAACAACAGAGAACTGATGAGGTTGTTCTGAAATCATTTATTCTGGAAAAAAACCCAAAAGCAACCGCAATTTTCCAACATTCTACTTTCTTTGACACACTCTATTTCACCATATCTTGGAAAAATAGGTTGCAGTGCATCTTTTTTCCCTCTCTTGTTCTGAAGGAACATTTCAGTATGAAGAGAAATGACAGCTGGTACTGGGATAATTATAATTTCTCATTAATACTAGCACATTTTAAAAATAAACTGCAAATATTCCCTCATTAGTATCCCTTGTGAGGCAAGTATTATTTTTAGAGTCAAAGAAGCAACAGTAAAGATGTGATAAGTGTCTAATGCTGCAATGGGAATCAAGTCTCAAAGGAAGAGTTAGAGCTTTTTAGTTCCTTATTTATTTATTTTACCTCATTTTGCTACTTGCATAGCCCCTGTCTCTGAACGGAGGCCTTAGATATCCATATACCTAAAAGGGAAAAAATATTACATAATTCTTGGTAATATAATATGTAAAGATTATACATGTTAACATCTTTTAAATGCCTTTTTCCCTGCTGGTTTAAGGTTGAAGAAGCACCACATTGATGGTGAAATGATCTAGAGACCTGTATCTACAAGAAGGATATAGCAGCAGCTTTAGCAATAGGCCTAACTCTTTCCACATTGGCAAATCAATGTTCCATCTTTTTCAACCTGGAAGAATCGGAACATCAGCTCAGTTTCTATGCAAATGAAGCCCCGAGTCTGCTAACAAAAAGGCTGATTACTGCTCTCTAGTTCTGGGTTTATGATGAACACTTGATGAATATCAAAAGCAAGAAAACACACAAATTTTCTGTGCTGACATGAAACACTGAGAGAGGCTGTAGGTTTCTTTTCATCAATGACTATGTTTAAAATTCATTAGAAGGCCTTGTGGGTCAGCATTAAGGTGACTAAAATGGGCAGGGTGTATTTTTCAAGTAACATTTTTTGGCAGGTAAGAATATAAACTATAAGGAAAAGGGGTTACCATAGATAATTAGTTCCATGCTTTTTAATGCTTAGGCTTTTATTTTTATAAAGCGCACCACTCTTTTTAGATAGTTTTGTACACAGACGATATTAAACACTGTGGCTTGCTAAATACATTTTATTATTCTTGTTTCATGTTAGACAGCTGTAAAGGTTGAAGACACAGTTAATATTAAATATTATTTATGATACAAAAATGATCTGAAAAATATTTTAGGGACTCCTACATAAAATTCATGCATGTTTGGTTTCAAAATAATCTGAAATTGGCAAAAAATGGCATCTGAAAATTAAGCTGTAATTGTTCTGATAGTTTAATTATTAACAGTAGCATAATTTTTTGCTTTTGAAAAATGACTGACAGATATTTTAATGAGACTGAGACAGAAGAAAGTCCAGAGGGACACTGTCCCCGTGTCCTGCTGACATCTGAAAAATCTACCAGGAGGGAGAGGCAGCTGCTCATGCCCCATGGTACTGAGCCAATCCCAGGTGACTGCCAAGTATTTTGATGTCTGTGGGTTGAAAGAACTATAATAGGGTAATTTATTTTTACTATTACAAGAAACTTTCATACTGTCAGGACTTTTATTGTTCATTACAGTAGTTTTCTTGCATATTGATCACGGTCCTGTTTGTTTGTTTTTGAATAATCTAGTTCTTCAACACGCACTAATTTATACAGTGGCCTCTAACAGGTGTCCCATGAGGCTTCACTCACAGCTGTTTGACAAAGCAAATGCATGGAATATAGATCTTCCTTTCCTCATACAAGCATTAGGAAGCCAGGCTCTTAGCACAATCTGGTCATCAGTACACTAGTTTCCTTGGAAACTAGTTTATTTTTTAATTATTTTTTTTTTAATTTATTAATTAAGCAATAAGACACGACAGAATGTGCAGCAGCCCTAATTAGGGACACCTCTGGTGCCTGCCACACATCTAAGAAGTGCATTAATCAGCACCAGCACAGGTCGAAAGTGACTTAATAAAATGGTTATTTACTTAAGAACAATTCTCAAAGTTAATAACATTTTAAAGCCTCTACATTATACTGTGTACAGTATTAAAAATTTTATGAGAGGCATTTTCAAACTCAGTTACCTGAAGTTCAGCTTCCAAATCCCTGCTTAGGAAAATAAATAGAGGACATTACATTTGCAGAGGTGTTTAGTTTCTCTGCCTTGCACTGACTCGATGGGTACCTATAAACAGTCGTAGTCTCTGAAAAATCAGGCTGGATTTATTTAGGTGGCAGGCATCAGTTTAACCCATTTTGTTGTAGCAGAACCTCTGACTATACTTGGGTAAAACCTTTTTAACAGTTGTTTGCTTAATGTGTCTTTTAGAAATCCATTTAGTGCATGCCCCTCTCTGTTACCTTCCCTGTCATATGTTCAGTATCACTGACCTTTGGGAAAGTCCTGTTATTGCTGCAAAATAGCTCATGTGCATTCAGAGTGATTTATTGTACTAAAAGAAATGTCCCAAGATCCAGCATAGTAAACTTTACAGTATGTCCAATAACTTGAAATTTCCCAATGACATTTAGATATTAAATGTATTTAGAAGGTCACGGGTGCACACTGTTAACACTTCAGTACTGAAATCCTGCGGGTAGGGCTCCAGAGAAAAGGAGTCCTTTGTGCTGCATGTTCCTGAACTGCAGGGAAGGCCCCTAGGAGTCAGCATCAACAGCATCCATAGAGCCCACATCATTATTTTATATTAATAGATACTTCTTGTTTGGATGGAGAAGTAATTAAATGTTGCTATCATCATGCTGAAGCTGGATATTTAATGTACTTTAAATGGAGGGGTTGCTTTATGAATTCTTACTGCTGGCATGGCCTTGAATAGATATTGAATAGAAAGGATGAGATAGAGGGGAAGAGGACCGGCTGAAGCCAGCCTCAAAGAAGGAGAAAGGCAGCTGGAATGAAGGTGTGTGTTGTGCACTACTCTCACCTGGCAACTTGGACTTTATGTGAGGGTCCTACCAGTCATTCAAACCCTCTTCCCAAGAGGTGAATAGTGGAGCTGAATGGACTTCTTAGAAGGTCTCTCTCTCCCCCTATTCCTTGTTAGTGGTAACAGCAGTGGGAGAGTCAAGAGGTGGGCTAGTAACAGAGCTGGTGTGAGAAGATTTGTGTCCCACTGGGGGACAAATTGAAAACCATGAAATCCATTAAATCTTAAGAGAACACTTTTGTATTGTGCATGTGACCAAGCACTGGAACAGGTTGCCCAGAGATATTTTAGAGTCTCCAACCTTGGAAATACTCAAAACTTGATTGGAGACAGTCCTAGGCAAACTGCTTTAGCTGACCCTGCTTGAGCAGGGGGGCTGGACTAGACAGTCTTGAAAGATCCCTCAACCTCAGCTGTTGTGTGATTCTGTGACTTGCTTGTAGCTTTTTCACAGTCTTGTTCTATTCAGTCTCCCATTAAAAGAAGGCCCACAGTGAAACTAACCAGTGCATCTATTTGAAATGGCAGAATATTTGTGGCTCTATGTGCATTTTAATACAAAGTGCATTCCATGCAATGCAGGGTAATCAGGGTTTGCATCAGCATGCTAATGATGAACAGTTTGATACTGCCATGGCTGCGCTCAGCTTTGCTTCTGAACAAAAGTTAGCTTAAGAATAACACTCTCTGCTATTTGCAAGGCTGAAGTGATGTCTGAGCTCCTTAGCAATAAGCTCCTAAACCACATCTTATAATGTGGCTTTTTAGAGGAAAGCAATGGCAGTTTGCCTTAAATTTCTGTTTGTAAGCTGTGGCAGTTCAGGAGCTGATTAAGTGGCTCTCAGTTCAGGCAAGGTTCAGAGGCTGGGGTACTCATTAGCTGGAGTCTGCTTGTTCATTCTCTTTTATTAACTTTGAACCCATTGGCTCACTTCAATCTAATAAAACAAGTTGTGTAAGAATCAGCAGCTGAACAGAGGTATAAAGTTGGTTGTAGGACATAGAGACTTTAAATATATGAGAAGTCTATACACAGATGATTTCACACTGTGCCCCAGGGAAAAAGTATCCTTAATTCGTTTGTCTAAGCTTAGGTGTCTAATTTTAGACTCCCTAGGGTATCCTGCCTGCCTTCAGTTGTTGTTCCAGAAGGACTCAGGTTTCCTACATGTCCTGTGTCAACTACATGTGGAGATCTTCATTACTCTAGGGCATCTCAAATGCCAACAGATTGGTAGCTGTGGGAAACAGATTTGAGCCTACGTGTCGTGTCAGCTTATTTCATGGTAGATCTATGATGTGTTTATAATTCAGATTGTACCAAAATAATGTCTCCACCAAAAAGAAAAGGTCCGTGTCAGCTCAGTGGTTGCTTGTTCTCTTCAGATGGGCAACCAGTCACCACTGCCTAGCCAATCAACAGAAGATAGCTCAAAACCAGGCACAGCATGTATCATCTCATACCCAGTGTTAACTGAGGAGCACAGCAGGGAGCTGGGCTGATGGCAGGTAGATGCATAGAGTGGGGATGGAGACTGTAGGCACTGTCAGGAGAGAATGAACTACAGGAGAGATGGTTTAATTCCAAAAGGGTAAACTCACAAGAGCAATGCTGGAGATTATAGGAGGATTATAGTACTGGTGAGGCTGTAGAGTACAAATCCAAAAGAAATAAGGCTTTATTAGTTCTGTTAGGCTTTTCTGGTTTGTGTGTTTTGGGTTGTATATTTTTCTTTTCTTCCTGGAACACTCTGAAATTATGTTTTTTAATAAAAATCTCTCTCAGATCCTTATCCCCAAATGACTTATTAGCCTTAACAAGCAACCAGACTTGAACACCTGAAAAACTTAGCAACAATATAAAAACAGCCACCTGGGAAAATCTTGTCAACTCTTCAGAATCAATGCGGAGGTATTCTAGTCACATATGTGAGAAAGGTTAAGATGGGTTGCCTGATATTCTGCATTTTGACATACAGATTGATGGCTGAAGATAGAGTATGCCAGTTTGAGCTGTAATGGGGATCCATCAAACAAAATAATTAGTGAAAATTAGTGAAAATATAATTGTATTTGAGAAAAAAAACATTTGCCTTTCCTGTGCTGCATTTTCTAGAACAAGCCTTCAATTTTACTAGGTTTTTTTAATTGGGAAGGAATTATTTGGCCACAACTTTTGCAATAAAAAGTCAAAGGAAAGCTGAAGTTTGTTATAAGAGAGAGCTATTGTCCTGCACTGTGGTTAAGCCTATACATAGCTTTTAAGGTAAACAGAGTGCATTTAATTCTTAGGAAGGAGAATTGGCAAATACATTTCTTATGGCAGCTTAACCCTTTTAGAATCATGTATGCCCACTGAAGGGTACTGTCAGACTGTAATGGGGATAATGGAGGCCAACTGCATTATCAGAATATGTCCAGTATTCTCTCAAGTTTTGATTTATAGCTTAACTGAGAACTGCATCAAATAGCTTATCTGATGCATATTCCCAAGGATCTGGATGAAAGCCACATCTAGCCAGTGTTTAGAACCTGGCAAGCTGGCTATGGCTCTTTGTAATATGTCTTTAATTCATGGGAGCAAGCTAGTCAAGGTTTTAGTTATAAAAGGACAAGTCTTCAGGTTCCATAAATTAACTGACCCTCTTAAATTGATAGAGTTATGCTGTTTTAAATGAGATTCCAGCCTAGAAAGTGAATGAGAAAGCAAAGCAGGGCAGGAAGTGGCAACCATTTTCAAGGGATGTTTCAAAAACCTGCAGTACTTACATCCTGGTTGGACATCTCCCAGTATGGTCTCTCACCGTAGGACATCACCTCCCACATCACAATCCCGTAACTCCATGCGTCACTTGCCGAAGAGAACTTCCGGTAAGCTATAGCTTCAGGAGCTGTCCACCTTATGGGGATTTTCCCACCCTGGAAAAATATATTTAAAACTTGCCAATATGATTAAGACACAGAATAGCACTTGTTTAAAAGAAAATAAAAAAAAAGAATATCCTGGATGCTGATATTCTACATCCTGTCTTCTGTCAATTTGCCTTATCTATTTGCTGCAAGTGGACAGGAAGAAACGTATCTTTTTTAGAATTTGATAAAGATTTGGTTTTATTTGTAGTCTAATTCAGCAAAACCAGCAAAAGAACAAGAAGTATTTTAGATGATTAATGTTTGTTCCATCATATAGTTACCTATGAAATGCCTTTTGATTGAAAACATCCCAAGCCTGAAATTCCTAGTACATTGACATTTAAACGCTTTTTCCTTAAATGAAACAGAGACATCTATTGCAAAATGGAGCACCAAAAGCAATTAATAAAATTATATAATCAGAAAGGAAATTATAGGCTTTTTATTATTATTTACTTCTGACATCTTTTAATTTTTGTTGTGCATTTTAAATATCCAGGTGAATAGCAAACCAAGTGTGTTTTTAATAGGTATTTCCTTATGATATTGACTAGTTTCATTCTGCAGCTTTCAACGTAAAATCAAAGTGCTACCACAAAGAAATTTGTAAGAAATCAATCAACAAACCTGACAGTCTTTAGAAGACCACAGGATGCTGAACTTTCATGTAATATTAGTAATTTAAACCACTGAATCTTTTCTATTCTTCCAGGAATCTTTTCTGTATGAAAACTACTTTTCCATTTCAGAATAAAGTATTTCTTCTCGAGATACATTTCTCTTTCAGAAGTATACCTTTATTATAATTCTCCATTTAACTCTTTAAGTAAGGAGAGAGAGCAGTATGCTTAAGGCACCACTAGATGGTAGAAGGAGGCAGTCAGTAGAGCCAAGATCGCTTGGCTGTAGTTGCTTTCAACAAGCAGTAATAGATTCTGCTCAGCATTATAATAGTATTTCTGATGGAAACAAAAAGAAGAAATTAAGTAGGACATCCATTTGGCAACTGAAGAAAAGCCATAGTTAAAAAGCAAGTATGTCAATCTCTCAATTTGCTTTGAAGATAAAAAAATTGCCCGTGAGTTGTTGAGGCCTGACTTAAACTTACAGAAGATGCTTGTTCTACCAAAAAAAGCAAAGCTCTCTGTCTGTGGTGATGTGCCAGTAAGCTAACTTCTCATCACTGGGTCTCACCTGCTGATGAAAGCTGTATGGTTAACATTTATGTTGTATGATAGTTACAATAGTAGACAAGATGGTTTTTGCATGATACATTTTTTTGCAGCTGATTTTTTCAAAGCCTTTGCTTGCACAGCTGTGGTGGACGTCAATGGCGAACCACTTACTGATTTTAGCAGTAGTAAGGTAAAGGAAGTACTTTGTTTTGTATTTTTCCTGAAGTACCTCCCTTCTCCTTCTCTTAATCCAATAACCTGGAGGTCAGATCACTCCTCTGACATGTCAGAGATGCAAAGGACATTATGGCCCACCTGCTTCCATGTCTGAGCCTGCCCTAGCCAGCGCTGCAGGGTGTGATGCTCTTGGTCCCTTCCTTTGTGGAGATGTTCCATTTGGGAAGCAATTACAAATGCTTTTGGGTATGAGAATGAAGAAATAAAGTGACCAAGGAGATTTCTCCAAGTTAAAACCAGCCTAATTTCTTGTCCCTTCCCCAGGAAACAGCTAAATCTTCTAAACAATCTGGATAAGAACATGTGGTGTTTGATCTCATGGTCTAGTTGCAATGGTGTTTTGGTGGAATATGAGAGTCCACGATTCCTGAGGTAGTGGAAGATTTAGTCTAACTGCAGAGCACAGCTCCTATGCTCTTCCTCAGCAGCAGTCTATCAGTTCTGGCTGACAAGCATTGTAGACGGTGAGACACTTGTTCCCACACAAGAGGTCACCACCCGAACCTTGTCTTACAAGGCAATCCCCCTTTTACTTGCATGGACACTCAAGATACTTTCTGGAGGGCCATACCAGCATTCAAGGGAGGATGCAAAAGAAGAATTCTGTATTTTCTTTCCTTATCACAGATCTCAGGAGATGACAGGAAAAGACATCTACCAGTTTAGATGATTACGTTACTGTAAGGTTTTGTTTATCAAGTGAAACTGATGAAACAACAGATTTACTATTAGCCTACTTTTCTAATTTGGAGACTTCCATTAAAGAATATTTTTGAATTTTAATGAGAAGTTATATGTTAATAAATGAAGATCTAATTTTAGGCACAACACAAATCTATACATGCAAATAAAAGGCATTTGGATATTTGTAGATTTTATTTTTAATGCTTCTAATATGGATAATGTAATAGGAAATTTCTTTTTTAAAGTGTGTTGTTTTCATAAATCTGATTATGTATTCCCTAATCATACTCAAAAAAGAGGTCATATCTTGAGCAGCATTTGCAGCGAGGTTTGTGACTATTGGCTAAATATAAATGAGTTTTAAAGAATCTGATTAGACTCTACAACTAGTTTCATGATACAGCTTTACTGACTGATCCCTTTTGGACTGAAACTGTAGTGGCTCATTGACTATGAAAATGAGAATAGAAAACAGAATCTTAACAGAATTCAAGGCAGCTCACATTCAAGGGCATAAGATGCGTTCAGTGTTGTAGTGTGAAATAAAATTATTTTCTGCTGGCTCTAATGACAAAGCGAAGCAAAACCTCTAAAATTTTTGCAATGGATTCATTTTATGTATGAAAATGTTATATTCATAAAAATGTAAATTTCAATACTTAACTATGTTTTCAGAATATCTTTTTATGCAAAAATGTTGTTTTATTTATGTGAAAGACATTCAAAAGTTGGAGATTGCAATATGACTACCTGAAGAAATGTCTTATGATTGAACAGTAGTAAATAGCTGCTCATGCATAACAGAAGAACAGATAAGGTTTAGAATAGCTGAAAAGATATTTCTGGTTTTTGATTAGAGTGATAAAAAGTGTTACTGATATTGGACATCTTTTTACATTTTGATCTGACTGGGAAAATAATCAATGCAATACTTACTGTTTGAACAATGCCTCACCTTCAAATTAAGATAATTGGTAAATCGCCTACATTTTACTACTGTAGCAATTAAATCTGTCACAGCTCCCAGTATCAGAAAGCCCCTACGCAAGCCCATTTTGCTTATAGTTTATTCTCTCTCTTTTGGGGGGTGAAGGGAAGGGGCAGAAGTGGTGTTAGGAACCAAATTGTATTTCTGCCTCACCTTGTACATTAATAATGATACCAGTGATAAGCTAGTTCTAGTTTCACATCGTAAAGGAACACTAACACTGCTACTCAAATAATTAGAATTCAGCCTTTTTTTCCCTCCCTGTACACTGCCAGATGAATAGTGTCTGTCTTCTGATTTTTTTTCTTAGCTGTAATTTAATAAGCAATTTTACTATGCAGTGTCAAGAGTCCCCTCGCAATCAGAATATTGGGCTCACGTTGCTTTGCTTGTAGAACTGTTTAGAGAGCAGCCCTTGAAATGAAATTTACTGCCTCAGCCAAGCCCCCCCACCCCTTTCCCTACAGGGTTGGCAACAGCACAGTTTGCCACATATTTAAAGACAGAATTGGAACTACAGGTTGCAGAATGCCTCATTCTTTACCTCAAGCTATGCATGAAAGAGAGACAATCTTCCCAAAATGCCATCTCTTCTTCGAGCTTAGAAGAAAAAAATCTGCCTATGATCTCTTACATGAAAAGACCTCGGGGAGGCAACTGACACACTCTATATTTTCCCCTGGGCCACAAAGTCTATTCCTTACTCTGCATTTTTGCCATCTCCTATCAGATTTTTTTTTAATGTTACATGTTAGACAAATTTTTAAAAAACAAGAGGTATAACGGTTTCTTCAATTAAATCTCTAGACGTAACTGTTGCAGCAGAACAATGCAACTGGCAGCTATGGCACATTCCTCTACCAAGATGAGGCTTGGGATGTATCAGCAACCTCAGAATGTTTAAGATGAAAAGTGACAGAGAGGGCACAGAAGGAAGCCTGTTAGGTGGTCAGAACTTTTGTTGTGCCCTGCTTAAAAAATTGAAGTGAGGAGTGATACCACTGAGAATGTTAGATATAAAACTGACGGTAAGATATATGAGCTCCTGCTAGGTGTGCAAAGACAGCAATACCCATAAGCAGCCAGAAGCAAACACAGTCCATTAGACTCACTATGTCCGAGAAATATCAGTGGTGTGAAACAATGTCCATTTATTTCTGTTGAAAAGCTTCTTCTGTATTTTCCTTGAATGGCAGACACTGCAGAGGAACTGTCACAGAGCTTGCTGCAGTTTTACCAAATGCTGAGGTGCAAACCCATCAGTTCCAGATGCACAGACATATAGAACTTTCTATTTCTGGGACAAAAGTTACTGAAATATGTGCACCATTAGTCTAACATGGCACAGAAATTCCTATGCATCTGTCACTTACTATTCCTTTATGTACGACCTTACTGAATCATGCAATAATTTTCCATGACAGAAGTGTAGTATCTTTATTCCACTCTAAATGACAGAAATCGGTGGGAAAAAAAGAAAAAAAAAAAATCAGAGTGAAGAGAGACAAAAGTAATGAGAGAGATTAGTTTTAAATATTTGACATAATTCATCATCCTGTACAAAAGCCTTGTACCATTTTATTGGAGCAATGCTTTTATTTGAGCATATGAATCAAATTTCTCATGTGCAAAGTTACAAATAGTCAGAATTTAGCATCCTCAAATCATAATTTAGAACTACTCAGTATTATCAACGTTATCCTCTAATGTCTGTTCGAATATCAGAGAAACTACATGGCAAGATTACAAAACTGCTCTGAAAAGGCATTTCAGAATTTGCTCTCATTATGCCCAATTCCAGTCAGTTCTACCAGTCTCTCATTCCCTCAGAACTGAAATGAACAAAATGCCCTGATTTTCAAAATGACTGGATTTGCTTTTAATCTCTGGGAAAACATTCATTTTCTTTCAAATATACTGATTAACAATGCTAAAGTTAAATATGTAGAACTTGATTTCCCCCCGCACCCCCAGTTAGTTATCCAATTTTTCAGAACAAGTTATTTGGGGTTTTGAGAATATGTCAGTTGTGGGGAATATTAACCCTATAGTACACATCTATTTTTGTCTTCAAAAAAGGCAATAGCTGCTGATGGATGAAAAGGATCAGTCCTTAAGATATTGGCAGAACTAAATCAGCCAAGAAGAAATGTCTACCCAGAGATTGCTGTAAACCCCTCCCATTAACTAGCATTAACATTAGAAGTATAGCAGGATGCTTCTCCAAAATACTCCACCCAACCCATCATTTTGTCTTCCTAAAGGTCATCAGTAAGATGAATCGAGCAGTGGTATACAGACACACAAAACGTATCATCTTTTAGACAAAAATGAAAGAATTAAAATACTAAATTACTTTGCTAAAAAATGAAGATCAAATCAGGAACACTTTCTGAAAATTTCTGACCACTTACATCTGTGCTGCATTTATGTTTTCTTAACAGTGCAGTTTAAAGAACTTTATACAACAACAAAGATACAGCAAAATAACTACCAAAAAAACCTACCAAATAACAGCAACAAACTACCAAATACAGGTGGTTGATACCACCGTCTCTTGTTTGTGTAACTGACTGGACTACAGACATATTTTCCTGTTAGCCCTGGTGTCTTTATCTACAAGGTGCTCACTGAAGATCCAAGGTTTTTACCCATTTATTTCAAGAACATATATTTGTTGAGTATTTAAATGAACATGGTTCATTTCAAAGATTGAGCAAAAGGGGCCCATGGTTGAAGATGGGCAGAGGTCTTGCTCTTCCAGAGTTGAAAGCTCAGCGTGCTTTCTTCAGAAGAGGAAGGGGATAGAAAATAAAGAGGAAAAAGGTAAGACAGAAGAGATTAAAAAAATTTCAACTTTCAGAAGTTAACTGCTTTACACATTGGCACAGACATCTAGAGATGTCAGAGAACTGATGAGCAGGACTGATCCCTAAGGGTAGGGAAGCAGGGAGCGGCTGCCATACAGGCTGGGCGATGCCCTCACAGGCAGGGTGCACCCCATGATGCCTGGGGTGATGAGCAGGACAGGGTGGTGATCGCAAGGGGTGCTACTGACATTCCTGTGATCATCAGGTGAAGGCAAGGTAGCAAGCCAAGGTGAATCTAGCAAATTCAAACAACTTCAGTCCAACAGGGCTGGGGCTGGCCAGCTGCAATATTACTGGGGCAGGGAGTAATAGCCCTAGGCTGAGCTGAAATAAGGTCCTGGGCCTGTAGGAGGGAAGTCCCAGGAGAGACCAGGCAGGCCGGTAAGGACTGGTGGTGTCCTCAGAGCCATAGTAAGAAGCAGACAATTGTACAAAAACAGGTAAACACAAACCATTTTTGAGACTGATCTTTTCAAAGGTAATGCTGAGACTGCTGGGGGCAACAAGTCTCATCATGTTTTAGAGAGTTCAACTTTGCATTTCCCTAGGATTAAGAATGCAACAGTGAATTTTACAGTATTGGGTGCTTGGCCCTCAATAAAGGAGAAACACTTTATTTTTTCTGAAATTAAATATCAGAACCATGCATCTTTCCCAAATCCAGTTTAGAAACTATAGCACTTCTTGACAGTAATGATAGGAACAAATGTCATTTTTCTTGAAACTAGTATTTCTAGCAAAGATCCTTCTCTTTTTGAGAGTATCAACTTCAAGCTATCTGCCAGCTGTGTCACCACAGCTCACATTACAGCCATAACCAATTTCTTCAGTTACTCCTACAGAGTTACTCAGTCTGCACATCCAGAGCCTATCCACTTTGCTAACACAAGTAGTCCTACTAAAGTCAATGGAAAAGGTGAAAAGGATTTGTTCTGAGATGCTTAGTTGAAGGATGCCTTATCTTGCACAACTCTGTAACAAAGGAATTTGCTACAGCTTCCATTCTTACAGCAGAACTGAGTTACCGAATACAAATATTTCTCTAAACCCAAGTAATTTAAAACAAACAAAAAATATGTTACAAAGCAATATCCTTTCTTAAAAGCAATAGTGAAGTCTTGTCTCTGAAATGATGCCCCTGACTTGCCCAGGGTTTCACAAAGTATTTATTATTGCATCAAAAGTAAACTGTTACCATGAACTGTTGAACACTTCATATCATTAACTATCATTAGCAATTTCACAGCTAGTGATTTCCACATGCATACCTAGCTGACATGCACAACAAACAGTTCCCATATTTCAACAGTCAAGTGGCCTCTCTCTGTGCTGCCGTAACACCTAGATCATTCATACTCTACTGCCTTGCCAATGAACCCCTGCCATAATTCCTTCCACACCATACAACTTAAAGGGGCCAATAAAAACTCAGAAGCACATGGAAAACTGAAAATTGAGGACAAAGTGAAATGCATTTAAATGCAAAATAAACACCATATAGGCTATGGGTATCATCTCCAGTATACATTTTCATATTCCATTCTTTGGGATGCTGTACTAGAGAATGTAGGAACCTAGATGCTGAATTCATATACAGCTTGCTCTGGGGTGCACTAGATTTTGTTTATCTAAGGGTTCTTCAAAACTTTTTTCTAGAAATGAATTGGAAACATCAAAAAAATTAAGGCTTTTCTTTTGAGAGTTACAGTGCTACGCACAGATGCACAGATAATGATCAGCATTATTATGAGGCTGAGCTACTCTGCAAGTATCCCAGCTGCATCAGGAAGTGCAGATGAGAATCAATATCTTAATAGCTGATGAATTAAATGTTCAGCTCACATTTTTGTGAGGTCACTTCTTATTTTATCCTGAAGGAGTTTGCCAGTTATTTAAGTTTCAGTCAATCCATGGGTAAGCAGCTGGTCAAAAGAAAAACAGTCAGAAAGAAAAGGTCAGTTTTTAGAGTGGCATCCCACAGGGACCAATGCTCATGTCCTGCTGACAATGCACGTAGAATCTGCAATACAGGCTGGACAGCAAACAGGTAAAATTCTGCTAGCAATGCAAAGGTAACTCATGGTAGTAAAGATGATGACTGACCAAAAAAATTTGCCAAAGAGTCTTTGTTGCCAAGTGATAAAATGTCACCAAATTCAGCATCATAGGGATGCAGATGGAATAAAATGCTCCTAAATTTACATAAAAAATAACAGGGCCCTATACTAAGCTGTTACTCCTCAAGACAAATCTTATGGTTATGACAGATAGATGGCTCTATAACATCAACGCCAAGCTCAAAAGCAGACTAAAAGGGAGAAAACATGAAATGTAATGAAATGAAATGATGGAAAGGATCAGGAAAAGATAAAAGCATAGCACTGTTGAAATCTAGGATATTCCTGCATATTGCTTACTGATTGCAGTCTTGATCCCCCATTCCAGAAGGACACATTGAAACTAAGAGACCTGCAGAAAAGACAGGATGGGTGTTCAAAGGTACAGAATAAAAAAAAAAACAAACCAAAACTCCAGAAAGTCTATACAACCCTGAATATAATTGGAAATAGGAGGAGAGTGTAGAACCAGGGTGCATCAAATGTAAGTGACAAGTAGCAGATTAAAACCATCAACAAAGAATGGTTTATTGTTATATTTTTATTACAAGGAAACATTGCTGTGGGCTGTCATGGACTCTAAAAATACAAATACCACCAAAAAGTAACTAGATAAGCATATAGAAGAAATATTTGTGAAGATATTGTATATAAAGACTTACCTCTGATTTAAAGAGGTCTTTGAGCCACAGACCTCTAAAAATCTCAATAACCAAAACTGAGAATGCATTGTTGCATGTGTACTCTCTTATTCTAAACTTCATTGGACTTCACTGTTTGCTTCTGAGTTCACAAGCATTGCAACTGCCTGAGTTTGATCATTATTCTCTTCCTATCATCTCAATTCACTTGCAGGTAAAATATGAACACATGGTACAATAGTGTAACTTGAAAAAAAGTGGATGAACATGTTATAAACATTCTGGGGGAAAGAAAGCTAAAGAAAATAAAAAAGCAATTTTAAAAAAGGCACCTGAAGTAAGGTGTTCTTTGATGCGAGACAGTGTAACTGTAGCTGGCTATCTGAAAGGACATAAGACTTCTTTTTCTGTTGTTGATTTTATGACTGTGTTTCTATACCTTTGTACAGAACTTCAATGTTTATAGATATTCTTTATGACTAAACCCTTTGACAAAAGGAAATAAATAGTTCTACTGCTAGTAAGTTTTAGCAACTAAGGAGACAAACTGTCAGGCTGTTACCTGTAAAAGAACTACCCTAAGATAATGGGGACTGGCTACTGTGTGAGTGCATGGAGGTCTTTTGTTTGCTTCATGGCGAGATGACAGTACCTTGTAAATATTTCAGTTTTTTTATCTTTCATCGGTAATAATTTCACTTCAGAAAAAAGAGGGAATAAAATTATTTCCAGACTGTTGGGAAGCATGCAAATTTCATATCTCTAGCCCACACACTGCATAAAAATATTGTTGATATATTGTAGAGGAGATGAAAGAACAGATGCTGATGAAGGTGAAGCAGCTGAGTCCAGGGCCATGGGTCAAGAAGCATGACAGGGGCCAGGCACCTGTCAAATATTGGGCACCATCTTCTGCCTTCCCATCTGGGGACAGGGAGGGATGAAGGCATGGATGAGGCTTGCAAGGCCAGGGTGGGCAGTGAGGCTGAGCAGAAAAGAGATTGGTAACAGTTGTTTCTTCTCCACTAGGACAAAAAGTTCCCAGTGCCGCCCTGCTGGTTTTCCAAAGAAATGAAGCATACCAGCCACAGCTGCACTGCTCGCCTGTCTGTCCATCAGCCAACCCCCAGGCTAGGAGCTTTGCATTGCTGGAAATGTCAAGAAGTGTGGATGACAGAAAGGCAGAGACAGGATCGACACCAAAGGCTAGATCAAATCACCTAAACATGGTGTCTACTGTCCCTTTAGGCTCACAAGCTGTCATTTTAGGAAAATGCAGGTCTCCCACTGTCTCATGTCTGCCAGTCCTCTGCAGAGATCTAAGGTTCCCCATGATACCACAAAGGCCACTGGATCTCTACATACAAGTAGTGGATATCTTACTGATTTCCCATGTTTAATGAAAAAAACCCCAGTATCTAAGCAGAGAGATCACAGTATTCCTCATGCTGAAAAGGCAGAAGAGCTCAGTAAACAGCTCTTCTTCTGGACCAGCCAGCATCTAGGAGGCAGTGGCTCAGTGGCCAATCAGGCTATCCAATGTCAGGCACAACATGCTGCCATCTGGCACAACTGGCAAACTAGGCAAACATTTGGGCTACTGGGGAGATTGGTATAGAGATGCAGAAAAGGCTCGTCAGTAATTTGATACTGTATCAGGCCACAGGGATATGGCAGGTATCAAAGCTTTACCAGGGAAGTGGAACTGGTAGTGCACAGCAAGAAATTGAAGGTGCTATGAAGATGCCATGGGGAGACTCTGTAAAGATCAGTAGTTATGCTATTGAGCCTGCAGAAGGCAGCTTGAGAACTAACACAAAAATGCAGTTGATGTATGTCATGAAGCCCTGGGACACAGGACTTCATTAGTTTGTTTCTTGTGAAACACATTTTCCCCTAACCTTTAACCAAGGAAGGTATCCCTTCACAGAAGAAGTTACATGCAGCATTATCATACCATAGCTGCACAAACACAGATGAAGCATATCACAAAAAAAAGTAAAGAAATGAAGACATGAGAGTAGTTTTCATTCCAAGTTGGGGCTGCTTCATGACAATGTTTCTCTGTTATTTCTATTTGGTTTAGTGACATAATGGCATCGTCCACAGATCTCTGTGCTGTGGCAGCATGCAAATTGTTGAACAATAGGATAATAATCTGTTTGATGATGAACAGTTTGGTATAGAAGTGTGGTTGAGCCTTCCTGCAGCTGTCTATATTCAACTAAATCTGTCAACTCTCTGAACGAAGGGCACTGAATGTCAAGTTCAGTTTCTATCAGCAGCAGTTTACCAGGACAAAACATTGACTGATGCGCATGATAGCAGCTCCAGTTACACTAATGGCAACGTGAATGTAATATAGAGTGTTTACACTGGTGTAATGATGGTTTAGAGACACTGGGAATCTGCTTCTGACCTTTACAACAGCAGCATTTGCACTTTCTAGACTTTTGTACTTCTTTTCTGTATCTTGACAAATTTTAATGTAGGTGTTTATGAACTGTGGCATTGGGATGCCTTTCGTCATATAAGTCAGCTGAATTTACTTTCTATATTTACTTCTTTATGCCCAGATAAAGTTTTGAGTAATACCTTATTAGATTATATTTTTCTGATGATGCATCATACTAAATCATCATCTGACTGATGATAATATGATGGGAATAACATATTAACATAATTTATCATCCCTGTACCTCGCTCAGGGATATTTTACATTATCATATAATATGTTAGTTGTCACGTTCACGATAGATTACAGTAAGACACCATCAGAAGGAAACATTTTGATGAAGTAGTACTTAACATTAGAGACTATTATCCAGGGGGATACCCCAGCCCTTGGGGGTACTTTGTTTGTTTATTACTTTGTGTAATACAAAGGTAAGAAGATACATGGCATAATAAGAGATGTGATTATTCTCTGACATTAGACTTGCCACTGGTGCTAGACTAGCTGTAGTTTATATTGGAATAGTAATTTATATAAATTGCTGCACACCCTCCAAGCTATGGTGACTTTTGCCTTCATGAATTCACCAAAAAGCTTCAAAGTAGATGAAACTTGGTTTGACCTTTTAGAGTGTCTCTATGGTTGAAAAAAAGCCAGTGTGTTTATTTTACTGAAAGATGTACCGAGTTCAGAATAATGATAAATGAGGTTTGGGTTATTTTTGTGGTTGTTTGGGTGGATTGTGATTGTTTGTTTGTTTGGGTCTTTTTTGTGGGTTTTTTTTTTGTTTGTTTGGTTGGTTTTGGTGGTTTTTGTTTGTTTTAATTTAGAAATGTTAATTTCACAGTAGATTAGCAAATGACAAAACTTTTAAAACCACAAATTCATTGAGAGACAGCCATTTAAGTAATTGTTAGCATTCAGGCTTCATGTGGGTTAAACTCATGCATCTGGCTAAGTTATGGCAAAGCTGATTAGGCTTCAGGCACAGTTGCACAGCAGTCAAGTGTTTACACAGCCAGCTCGTATAATACACAAATGCAAGTTCTGCAGAAGTCCCTTTTTGTGGTATGAGCAAAGCATATGCACTGAGTCTTCTTTTTTTTTTTTCCAATCACCTCTGTTACATTTGTGTACTGAAAATGGAATATATGCATAAATTCATAAATATATATATGAAATGGATTTCAAAGACTTTTTGGTGGACAGTGAGACAATATGCATTCCAACAGGCAGCTATAGCACAGCTGTGCCCAGAGCATCTGAAGTTAAACTCTCAGATAACAGCATTGGGGAAGAGAGAGTAAATCAAAATCATTCAGCAGAACTTAATGACATTTTAGGAAAAAGTGGTTTGGTTTTTTTCCTTTGTCTATAGATAGTTGACAATTCACTCTTGCTCCCCTTGCTTGCTGGATTATGACCTTGTGTACTTAAGAAATCAAAGCCACTGTTTTTTATATCAATGAAGTATAAAATTATGGAATATTAATGCATGGTTCTGATGCCTTAAGGTGTCCTGTGCATCATGTTAAAGTTCAGCCTATCTTCAAAACCAAAAATTCCTATAACTTCAAGAGCCCAAAACATCACTTCAGGAGCCACAAAACACAAACACTCACAACTAAGTGGAGTATATTTTATAGGATATGCGTCCCTCCATTGCTTGTTTCAGTGTAGACTGGAATAATTTTGGAGCAGACTGGAATTACTGGTGATGATTTTTAGTAATTCCCAACAACTATCATAACTACACCTGGTAAAAACAGTGGTATCAAGATTAAAAACTTGTCAGGTAAACTCAGTGTCCAGTAATTTAGCCCCACCAAAACCAACTCCGACAAGAAGCTACCATCCCTTATCAGCAGTTCCCAGAACACTACTTGATTTATTCCAGGTACAGGAGAGCTCACTAATTACAACCTCAAGAATGTACTCTGGGAAATTGATCTAGATGAGCCATCTATCCTCCTTAACAAATTTTCACACCTTCTGGTATACTCTGAAACTCTCCCCATGACTAGGGCATCAATAACTCCACAGTGTGTATTCTTAGGACTAATGAAAGGTAGATTAGGCTGCACTTTTGGAATAAATCAGCCTAACTTAAAAAAAAACCACACCCACCCCCAAAAAATAACAAAAAAAACCCAACCCCCAAAGCAGCACCTGCAGTCCCCAATCACACAAGCACCTACAACATAAATTAAAAGGGAAAATCTGACATACAAGTGCACACTTTTCTTCCTAGGACAAGATGTAACATTCAGAAAGGGAGGTCTTCACTGCTCTTTCTGTCTTGTTTTTTCTGCACTGCATCCCACAGGACACGCACAGGATACTTGCCCAGCAATGTGGTCATTCTCTTGGTTGCCATGTATGTTGAGCCCATGTACTTGAGTTGTTCACTAGGCCCTCACATTTTAGTGACTTAACTAATTATTTTTCTCTTCAACTTTGCTGTTTCTAACATAAAAGTGGGTGCTTCAGATCTTTGGCTTTTAAATGTATCTACTACTGCTTCTGATGATTTCTCTTGGCTGAAAAAAAAGAAACAAACCAACAAAGAACATCTTCAGTCTTAATCTCTCTGGGGTCACAGGATTCAATCCAACACCTTTAACTCTTGTTCCATGGTTTTAGGCATTATTCATAGTGGCAGTATCTCATTCCTTTTCCTTACTCCTCTCTTTACAGATGAGATGTAATTGCAGCTAGCTTCCTAAGCCATCCCCACGTGAATAGATGTTCCCTTGCTTTCCCTTTTTCCCTCTCTTTTCTGAAGCTAGTGTTTCCCACTCCAGGTTGCCAGAGTGATCATGATCTCACTTGTCTAAATGAAGTTGCTGATGGCATGCTCTTGGTCTTTCGAGTCCTCCCTCCTCATCTCACCCACAGATTGGAACTCAAAAAAAACCCAAACAAATCAGGAACAGAGAAAAATTATGTCCTCAACTTCTAACAGCTATATAGAATTATTAATGGAAGCAATGGACTGATAATTTTTTTCATGTATATTTCTTTTTGCAATATACACAAACAATGTGTCCATGGAATAGAACCTGACAATTTATTGCACATTTGGTCTTTTAAAAGGGCTTCAAAATCTATCAGTTATCCCATTTGGCAATGGTATATAGGCAATTGCTGCTGCAGAATAAAAATGTCTACTGACAAGTAAGCATGAGGATATTTGAATAATTTTGTTTTATTTTGTCATTGAACGGTTAAAAATCTCAGGGTTGAAGCTGCCTTCTTTAGATTCATGGTAATCACAGCAAATGGACCATACAAAAATCTTCAGTCAGAAAAACAAACTTATGTTTATATTGTTCGCCAACTGTCTTTACCATTGTATAAAAGCCTATAAAGCTTTTTCTTTGAGATATGTTGACCAGTAATGACTTTTCCAAGCACTGAAATCAAATTAGGAAAGTTGTTTTTCACACTTCGTATTTTACAAGTGTTTCCAAAAACAAGAGGTGATTTTGCTGAAATTCGTTAAGCATTAAAATGGTGCAATAACAACTGCTTAGCCATTTTGCTCTTCAGAGTGCTTTACAGCTCATAACTAATTACTCTCATGGAAACTCTCTGAAGAAGCTACTGTCTCCATTTAACAGCAGGAAAAACAGAGGCAGAGGCTGAGGACTGTCAGATACGCTGAATACCTACATCTCCCACTGGCAATAACTGGATTTCTAGATGCTAACTGTTAGTGAAAGCAGGATGTAAATGATTTATGATGGGTAAAACTGCAAGGTAAAAGAGCAAGAACCTCTGGGATAAAGTTTCAGCTTATGCAGTTTCCTGGGTTGTGCCTTTATGTCACAGTAGAGAGCTTTACTGGATGGATTTTTTTACTTATAAAAGCAGAAGAACAAATTAACAGTCAACTGCTATGAATGTTGATATGGACACCTTTCTCCTTTGCAGTCTGATAACTTAAGTTAAAAAAAAAAATTAAAAATCACCATACAGATTTTAGAATGACATCATTACAGACAAAGCAGAACCAGATATATTTTGGTACAGAAAAATCAAAATCATTCTTACAGTACATACCTTACCAGGAACGTATGAAATACACAACAGAAGGAAAGGTATTATCTTTAACAATTCCACCTTAGAGCAATCTTTAGAATATTTACCAGTCCTAGCATTATATTCCACATACAACTGAGAAATGTTGCTAAATTTATGAGGTAACAGTAACATATATAAATCTCTAGACTGTTAAATATTGAATCATATTTGGTATCATAAATCAAACCTTTTCCTCAGTGAAACACTGTGGTGCATCTCCCAAAGTACAACAGTGTTGATCTCCTATCTCCGATCGTCATAAACACTACAAAAACAGCTGAAAGATACTTAACCTCTAAGAACACACATCTGTTCCATTTTCTTTTTTTCAGTTTAGCTCAAAAGATCAGAATACAAGCTAAAAATAACTTCTTTTGTTATTCAACTTGCATGCTAACTTTTATAATGAAAATTCAGTTTCATGTTTTAGTCTTGCATTCATGTTTTCATTTTTTTATTAGAATTTGTTCCTCTTATTAATTTGATTAGATGCACATCACCACTACTAAGCTGCAGGAACAAAATGGTGGCTTTAATGTATTGCTCTGGGACTTGTCATTAAGCCAAATACACAGATGTTCCAATGAACATGCAGCATTTGGTCCATTTCTAGGATAAACATCATGGTTTACTTAATCTAGTGTCACGATCCAGTATATGTAAGCAGTAAGATCAGTTAAGTTCCCTCACCTACTCTGTCTATAGCCACTTTTGGAAAGCTGACACAAGACAAGAAGCAAAAGGGAAAAGGCAAAATTAAGGAAAGAGGAAAAATCCTTGTGGACTTCATGCCTCATCACTCCAGATTTTCTTGTTTGAAAATTCCTCTGTAGTGACATGCCTAGATGCTTTGAAGGATGTCCTACTGACTTCCTCCCTGTGTTACAACTGCAAATGTTTAGAAATAACTAAATAACTTAATAAAATGTAGACCAGTATATGATATATCCATTTCATTTAGTGTAATAAGAGTGAAGCAGTTGTTACTCAAGAGAGATACACACAGGCTCTCTCAATTTATGGCATTATGCTTCCATTCATAATCAACATCTGCACATTTGAAAAGGAAGTATCCTGAGTAAACCATAGCTGCAGTACAGGAACTGTTTACTTTTAAAATACATTTGAATCACTTCAATGCTGTTAATGAACTACTAAACTTACAAAGACCAGAGAGCTATGCCTGAAAAAATTGGACCAAGGGAACAAAGACCAAATTTATATTGAGTACATTTACTTAGAGCTGTACTTGAATATATTATTTTGTACTTGAATTAATTATTCTAGTTTGTTAGAGAAAAGGCTGAAGAGATTCTATTCAGATTAGATACTTTTAGAAAGCTAATGATGTCATAATTTGCTGCAAAATTAGATGATCAATTGAGAGAAATATGTTTTAAATAAGTACATTAAGCATAATACAAAAATGCAGTTATGTTTGTACATGTCCTGCATTGTACATGTACTCATCTTACAATGAGTGTTCAATGTCTGTTCACTGGTACACAACCAAACCAGGACCAGACTGCTGGATACTCCATGTTTCTTCAGGAGAATGACTATGAACAGAGAATGCCTAAGTGTTTAATCAATAGTACTGCTCCTGTAATTTTCGAAGTGTATCTGCACTGAAAAGCCACTCTGAGTGTAAAAATAAAATAAATTAAGCATAAACATTACATTGATAAAGAGGGTGAAATAAGAGGAATAGTTAAGAGGTGGCAGACTTGCAGGATATGGGCATAAAATTAACATTTTCTTATCGAGTTTGTTGTATGTGTTATCATGATGAATTTAAAGTGATTTTGAAATAAAGAGAGATAAATATTTTTTAGTTGTCACATTAACGTTACCAGCTTCCTCATTTTGGAGAAATGGATCTTGTATGTTTTTCTCAGACTACAGCTGATTGTTTACTCCTGCATTGGCAGGGAGTGCTTCAGTGCAAGAAAGAGCCTACACACTCAAGCTAATTGTTCATGTTGGATAACAGCTTATCCATGACTAGAAGTATTTATCTTGGTGGAAGCACTAAAGATTTGGGAGCTTTTCAGCCTGAGTAAGGATAAGAAAGCTTCTAAGGAAATGTGCAAAACATTTATTATGAGATTCACCCTAGAGCTTTCTCTAAAGTAAAGAGTAGAGTGACTGCATTTTTTTTCAAAAAGTTTGCATTAAAACCTCAGATGTGGATCTTCAAGAAGGAATTTAAATGAAAAGCAGAGTACCTGATCGAAAAAACATGATAGATCCAGCCAGAGGGTCTGATATAAACCAAGATACAGCAAAAAGAGAAAAGAGAGGGAGCAATAATAATAGGAAATGCACTGAGAGTGCAGATAGAGACAGTTAGAAATTGGAGCAGAAATGAAAGCACAGTTAGTGACGTGTTGTTATGGGACAGGATTACAAGTCTCATGTCAAAATGTACTTCAGCTAATTTTAGAAAAGCAATGCAAAACCAAGGCAGTAAGTAAGCATGGCCACATTACTTAGAAGAAAACTAGTTCTTCCACGTGGTTTCAAGTCTTTATATGCTGGTCTTCATTTCAAAATACTGCACATTTATTGGTGAGGTCAATTAAGCATGTTTATCTAATGGCTTCCTTGAAAAGAAAAATACTTTAAGAAGGCAGTGAAATATCTGAGTTTATCCATGACTCAATTTACCTCATCTATTACTTCATAAAACTTTCTGTGCTGGGCTAACCCTCACTGAATGGATTTCTGACATTTGAACTGTGAACCAAAAGCCTCCTAGGGAACAGGCAGAACAACAAAAAGCCAGAAGATTCCTTAAGAGAAGGTTCAATTTTTTTTCCCCAAAAATTACTGTGAGAAAAAAACCTGACGTTCTAGAGTTGAAAGAAGGGGAGAAAGGCATCCAGACTCTAAAAAATACCCCACATTTCCTTTTATTGTAATAATATAAAGAATTAATGCATATAGATTTTGGAATAACTTATAATAAATACATAGATAACTTCTTTTATTTTAAATATTCTGACAATAAAGGAGGCTTAATACCATGAGACAAATGATGCTGCCAGTTTTTAAGCTGAAGATGATACAGCCACAGAGGGGCAGTCAAGGAAAAGATATGTGATTTGCTTCTAGAAGACTTCCAAAGTGCAAGGAACAGATCAAATATTTTAGGTAGTAAGGGAAAAATCCCACAGTGCTTAGTCAGGCAAAACTCCCATTGGCTTCAACAGGAGTTTTGTCTGAATAAATACCGAGCGAAGACTGTGATGTTTGACCCAGATTTATTAGAGTCATACAAATCTAGGTCTAATGTGTTTTTAAGACAGACAAGTACTCTGCTGTAATATTCCTGTAGCATTCTGTTTAAAGAAAACCACAGTAACAGGAAACTATGAATCATCCCCTGCACACCCTGCATATATAATCAAGGGAAGAACTCACAGCTGGGCAAGGAGCTGCTATCTGGAAAATCTGCCTAAGAGCAAGACTAAAAAGAGTAAGTTTACTGCTGCAAAGTTTTGGAAATCTGATAAATATAGAGAAGTCCACAAGCACGATTCCTAAGGGCTTGTGTGTGACAGAAAATAATCTGCCTTTCATTCTTGTAAGCAAACAGGCAACAATGAATATTTCCTTTTTATAGTTATCCTCCTGATTTAGGGAAAACTGCAATTCCTACATTGTTAGCAGAAACTCCTCTAGATGGTTTCACCAAGGATTAATTTAGATGAATAACTAGGTTAGTCTTGTTCCTACGCTAACATTTCTATTATAGAAATATGAAAGTAGATTAGCATGTGTATATCTTGCTTTTCCTTCTGTAATTACAGAATCCCATTTACAACTTTGATATAATGTACAGGAGAAATACTAGAATTAGTATCAAAGAGAACAGAAAAAATCCATTAGTATGCAAGACATGCACATCTTTGGCTTCCTTCTTCCAGCTGCAGCACATATCAAAACCCTGACATCAGTAGCAGTTGGGCCAGAGGATCTCCCTGAAGGGCAGGAGGAGACACTGGAACTTGAGTACTGCACATTGAAACACAAATGCTGAAAACATAGCAAGCTAAAACTCCACCCTTTCACATTTAGCTCGGTGTACTCTGCACAAGGTTCTTTCATGAAAAGGGCAGTAGTTAAACAACGTGAAAAGTTATTTCTTTTTAATCTGAGAGCTCTTCCATCATTGACAGAGACTGGTTTCAGGGCAGGTAAGACTGCTCTGGGAAGGGATCTGTAGCTAAAAGGGCCAACTGAAAGCTCTTTTGGGGACTTTCTGAAACCAGGAAAAGCCCTTTGCCTGGGCAGGGGTCTGTCGGTTGGTGGGCGGGCAGAGCCAGCTCCACTCACCGTTGATCAGGCTATAAAAAGCCTCAGGGAGGGCAGAGGCAGCATAGGGTGAGCAAATAGTGCTTGTGTGTGCCCTGAGGGGTGCCACAGCTGTTTGCTGCTTGTTGGGCAGGGCGCAGATCCTCTGCCAGTGCATAAGGTTAAGTTCGATTCCTCTAAGTGTCAGAGGTCAAGGCTTGGGGTGACCTTGAGTTGCAAGGTGTCAGTTGCTCGTAGAGATCCAGCCATGGTTGCTACCAGGATGAAGGCTGTTGTTAGAAAAACTGTGGGCACCCAGAGAAAAACTGTGGGCACCCAGACAGAGGCCCCACGAAAACATGTGGGTGTCCAGGCCTCTGGCTGCGGAGAGTGCCAGAGCCTGGCACTTTCAGTGCAGGGGAGCGGAGACAATGCCTGGGTCAGATTGGAGCAGGTGAATGGTCTGCTCGGCCACATGGCTGAGCTGAAGGATGAAGTGGAGAGGTTGAGGAGTATCAGGGAGTGTGAGAGAGACTGACTGGTGGACCCCACTCCCTGAGAGAAAGGGAAGAGGTTGAGGCCCCACATAAATCAGAAGATCCCCTCCCGTCTTGTCACCAGGCAGTAGCAGGGGACCTCAGAGAAGAGGAGGAATGGAAACGGGTCCCTGCTTGGGGAAGCAGGTGAATTCCCTCCCAGCCTTCCCCACCTTCCCAGTTACCCCTGCAGAACAGGTATGGGGTCCTGCAGGAGGAACTGGCTGTTGGAGAGGAGGGTGGTTCACCCAGACCAAGAATGCCAGAAAGACAAAGTCACCATAGACCCGGCATCACAACTGTCTCCAAATGGAAAAACAGACAGTTGTGGGTGACTCTCTACTGAGGGGGCAGAGGGGCCAATAGCCTTGGATCTTGGGAAGCACTTCCTCACAAAAGGGGTGATAGAACACTGGAATGGACTGCCCAGGGAGGTGGTGGAGTTGCCATCCCTGGAGGTGTTTAAGGAAAGACTGGATGCTGCACTTAGTGGCATGATGTAGCTGATGTTGTGGTGTTAGGTCATAGGCTGGACTCAATGATCTCAGAGGTCTTTTCCAGCCCCAATAATTCTGTGATTAATGTACCCTAAACACCCTGAACTGTGCAATATTATTCACAATAGTGCTGAATAGCTGCACTACTCAGCCAGATAATAGCTTGATACCATCTTTGACTGTGAAATTAAACTTAAGATTTTTAAAGGGCAGATCCTTGAAGATGCAAAACCTATAACTTCTATCAAGTGTCATGACCTTGTAATGTTACAAAGCAAATGCTAAAACCCACAGTCAAAATTCGGCCAGCTCCTGATATGAAAGAGTAGTCTCTCTTGCTTTGCCTCTTAGATTTTCAGGAGAGGCAGTGAAGTGCCATAGGAACAAGAACATACAACTCTTTGATGAATACAGCTATGAAGAAGGTGACTTATACTCCAGAAGACCACAGATCAGAAAACTACTGCACTTGAGACTTTCCTCAGAGTGTTCTGCATCCAAACCTTTTCTCCTCACCCATTTTCATTTTCATGAAGTTATATAGACTGGACTTCAGCACCTTCATGACACTGATGTGTTTCTCACAAAAGCTCCTACTTCTGCTCTTTATGGATGGCTATCTTATGCAAATATCAGGTTATAACAAAAATCAAAGTGATACTAACTCTCCTTACTTTCAGAAGTGTCAGGTTTTCTCCCCTCTGTCTTCCTGCAAGCTCTATACTCCCTCCTTTCATTTCTTAATTTTGGTGACATTATATATTCACACTGATACTCATAAAAACCAAACAAAAACAAAAAGCAAAACCAAAAAAACTCCCAAAAGTCCTTCATAAGGAAAAAAATTAATCTTGGTTTATCACAGATTTGTGTATTGAAGGTTGGATGTCAGAATTCCAGGCTAAAAATCAATTAGGCCTTGCTGAATTAACATAATTTCCATTCTCAAATTTACCATTTATTTTCATTAAATAAGAACACAAATAGTATGTCTGAAATTTTAATGCCTCTTCCTAATTTGATAAATCTGAAGTTGATAAAAGTTATTAGGAAACACAGGACTAGCCACTGACATGCAGATACAGTATAGGAAAATTCCTTAGGAACCAGACAAAAACAAACCAACCAAAAAAAAAACCAAACTGTAAAATACAGACGCATCCAAGTTTTGGTTCTTTAGCACGCAGGAATTCCCAGATCTAAAAAATAAGACTGCATCATAGTCTAACAGTGTTGCCAAGAATTTCTGGTCTCCTTTAGTGTTATAATTGTTTGCTCTCCATTTGGTGCAGCACCCTCCGTGTGTAACACAATTCAGCAGGGGAAAATTGAGACAGAAACATAAATGATCTCCTATAGCATCTGAAGCCACAGTATAAGCCTCCTTCTCTCTAGGCTCCTTCCATGTGAGCTTTGAAATATGCATCTGACTGTGCCTAGAAAAAATGTCTGCTTTTAAATAACCAAGTCTAACAGGTGAGGGGTTTTTTTGTTGTTGTTTTAAAGTACTCTTAGATGGGACTAGAGTCAGGCATTCATTTGACTGTACTCAAGGGACATAATACAAGAATTACATCTTGCTGTGAAATGTGTCAAGATTTAATTATGAAGCTTTACAAAAGCCTGGTGAAGCCAACTGCTTCAAATTTTCAACCTAGTTTGAATTTTCAATTCAGAAGTTTTATATGGCTATATGCAGAGAAGTTACTCTTTACAGCAGTATTTAATATGGATCATAAATTCCCATGGAGAGTGGAGCAACAAATGAAAACAAAAAATCATCCAGATCTTATTTCCTTCCACCTAACAGCAGCTAAATAATAGTTGGAGCTGAGCTGTTTGGATCACTGGAGCTGAATGGTTTTCTTTTCCCAATGAATCAATGAATTCCTCTTCTGACTTCAACAGCACACAGTAAATAAATTTAGTTTCTTAACCTGCCTTTGAAAGGTACCAATAATTCTGAATGAGAAAAAACCACACACCTATAACTAAGCCACATTCTTTTTCAAAGCTTTTAGGAGGTTGTTCTGCTTGTTCTATATATGTGAATACTATAACCTTCAGTAATTACTGTCAGATGAAAAACTACTGAAGGCAACAGCTCTGACCTTAATGGACAGACTTTAAGCTCATTAAACAGTGTATCAGGAGCTATGCACACTTCATGTATGTTCCAGTGTAGTTAACATCATAAAGGTATTTTATGATACACTTCACCTTGGTCAATATATTGAATATTAAAATAGCAAGCAAACTGTGGTCCATTATTAGCAACAGCCTCACAAAACAGGCGTTCAGCATTATATTCAGTCACAGAATCAGCAACAAGCAATGACCTTGTCAGTACACCTACATTTTTAATCTTAAATGTGGACAGTATCATTCTAAGTGAATGAAGGTATTGTTAAAACCTGTAAGCATGTTCTGCATGTTTACAATGGCTTCTTCAATTATAGCTTGAAATGGCATCTCTGATAAAAAAGTTAAAATACAAACACTTGATCAAATCATATGCAGCTAAAAAAACAGCTGCGTTTGAAATTAGATTAACATGCTAATAGTGGTTAACTTTTAAAAAAATATATTAGCAGTACAAGGAATTTACAATAAAATGTTCTGACTGCTTACGGTATACCATGCATGTATGCACTTACATATTAGTATACTGCTTCACTTTATCAGACTTGGTTTCCAAGGAGAGTAGTGTGCACGGACAGAATTTTCCAAGGGTCTCATGTCCAGCTGAGATCAATAATTTTAGGGCCTTGGTCAATTTGTAGTGTCTCTGAAAACTTCACCTGTAGTTTTCTGAGATTCATAGTCTTCAGTTTTCATTTAACTATTACTTCAGCAATTATTTGCAAGTGCATTGGATTTTTTCTCCCAGCTCTGTCCTTGCATAGCTATTTAAGATTGGCTCAGAGAAGTAGCATTGCCTACTTGTAAGCCAGTCTTAACACTCATGACTATGAGGTAACACTGTCTGTGAGAGGGGGGAAAAAGGATTAAAGAGAAAAAAAAAAAAAGTCCTTCCACCACTAGCTATAAACCCACAAGACTACAAGTAAGGAATGATCACTTTGCCCCAAATAACTTTGTAGATGTTCTACCAGTTAATGATATAACATCAGGCTCGGTGATGTGAAAACCAGTCAGCACTTTGACTCCCTTGATGAATAATCCTTCACTCTAGGCTAAAGCAGAAGTAAAACATATTTATAATTTTCTCCTTAGGCAATGGAAAGTATTATTTAAGGCCTGCAGGGAAACTGTCCCTATCTCTTCCTTCCCCAAATTACTAATCAGCTCATTAGGTCACAAGAAGCAATGGCAATTATAGTTCTAAAAATAGAGTATGTTATGTTTAAACATTTCAAAATGTAAGTTGTCTGGAGAAAAAACAATGAAACAACCACCAAAACCCCCCTTCTGCATACTTTGAAGCTTTATGCAGGCATTTCAGGACAACTTTTTGTAGAGATAGACACTCAGCAGGCAATTAAATACCCTGAAGACAACAGTATGGTCACAAACATCCACCTTTTGAAGGATGTCAGCTCTAGAGGCTCCCCAGTTTATCCTTGTTTCCTTTCTAAATGGCAGTCTCTCTCTATAGTCAAACTGCTTTTGTGTTCCCTACCAGCAGGGACTCAGCAATGCTATGACAAGCTACACAGAAGGAGAACTAACAGCAAAATGGGTCCGCTAAGGGAGAGTCTCTTCCCTTTGCAGAGGCAGGATGTTGTGGAGCTGCTTCATGTCTTTGGCTGGTCACGTGCACTCCAACAAACAGGTACCCATTAAATAAATCACTATCTCCTGGTAATGAAGCTTGCATTTCCCAAAGACATTATTGTATATTATGTGATTATGCTACAGATTAGAAAGTAGATTTGTTTCATAGGATACACAAAGCTGTATCAATTGTTTTCTGGAATTCTGTCTTGAACCTAACAACAAAGAATGATATAAAAAACAGTGGTCCTATAAACCCTCATCTAGCCTTTGATGATGATGAGGCTAGTTTCCTATTGATTTCTATTCCATAATCTTCTGTTGCAATAGCTGTTGTATAAGCTGCTCATTAAGAACCACTCCAGTGTCTTATGATTTTTTTTTTAATGAAGTTTTTGCACCAGTCGTTTTATCTACAAGAGTTACCTTCACTAATTTTTGTCACTATTTACACTGCTCAAATACTAAATGATAGTCTCTGCCTCCTTAAAGTCTCTTACTCATTTTGATCTCTGCAATGTTTTTCCCTTAACAGATGATCTCCAGAGGTCCTTTCCAACACCTACCATTCTGTGATTCTGTGTGATTCTAGTTACATTTGATATTCTATATTAACTTTCTGTAGTGCCACAAAACACTTTAAACTTCTGCAGATTTATATGCTTGCCATGGTCTGCCCGTTTTCACTGTTGTACACAATTTTAGAGTTCTTCTGTTGGATTCTGCTCCACTACATAATTGTTTCCATTTGGATTTTGAGTCCCACAATCATGTTTTGTTACTGCTTTCACTAACACATGCTTTTTGAAGAGCTGAACTCCTTAAAAGCAATGACTTACTGAAAAATCTTGAGACCAGGATGATTTTTATTTGCATCTATGTAGCATGCGGCCCAAGATTTCACTGCATGAATCCTGCACAGCCCTTTTTGTATGAGATAGGGCATGTCTATTAGGTGCAGTCTACATTCAAGGACTTTTACAAGCAGCCATCCTACACATCCAGACTGGTTTAGTGGTTAGTTACTGTTTCAAGCAAGAGTTGCTATAGTGAATCAAACACAAGGTTCTCTAATCCTATAATCTGTGGTAGTAGCCATAGCAGATGTTTCAAAGGTGCAAAAGCTTGAAAATAATCCCCATTTGGCTACTCTTCTCTTGCACATTTATTTTCTTCCTGTCCTCCTTCCTTCTTCCCTTAGGCTGAAATATGAGGTTTTATCTCTCTTTAAAACTGCTATTGACTGTAGCAACTGGATATTATTTCTAAGAATAGTCACCTCCTTTTTTTAAAAAAAATCCCAACCAAACATCAAGCCCCAACTTGTTGAAATCTTGGCCCAAATGCTTTTCTGTAGCAATCAACTCCATGGTTAATTACACACCATTGTGATAAAACTGTTGGCCATCTTTAAAATAATTTTGATTTTCCCATCATTTAACTTAAATTGAACATACCTTTATTTTTGTACTTTATGAAACAAGCACGTACATTTCTGACCTAGACCATTCATTATTCAACAGTGTGTTTCCAGTGATCATTTGAGCCAAATTTTTAGTCTAGATGAGACTCACTGATGTGAATTTCTTGCATTACTCTTCACATCTCTGCAGTAGGTAGGTACATTTTCCTGTTAATCCTCTGGAATAGTGGCTGTGTTTAATTGTATTCATTGTCAGGGCTCAAAAGGTCTTTTCCGAGTGTTGGAATCCCTCTCAGTCTGGGATACTGCTCATAACCCTAATCGCTGTCTTTCCTTACTACAGCAGATACCATGAGTTCAAAAACAAAACGTATGCAGTGAGTCAATAGAAGATACTCTAACAGTGAGTTTTCACCCTGGAGTATATCAGTCCCTGAGAGTCTGTGGAATACTTTAAAGAGAAAGATATTTTAAAGTGAAAGATACCAGAGAGCAATGTGCTGTATAATAACCCACACATGGGAAATTTCTAAGAAAGTATGCATCTCTATTGGCTAAATTTCAGAAAGGTTGGTAACTATTGCACCAAAATATGCTTTCCTGTTCCCAGACAATATTACACCAAAAAATAATCAGTGCAGTCACTATCAGTATTAAATGTGGCAAATTCATTGTTTATCTCCTAGATGCAACAGTCTTTAACAGCATTGATACATTAGGTCTTTAAGTAGTTCAATTCTCAATCCTACCCTGTCAGTCATTTGTAAATGCACACCATTTTTCATAGCCACTGCTAGAGATGACCACAGAACTAATCTGAGAAATAGCAAAGCACATGAAGGTACAGTTGAATACTGAAATTTGTTCATATGAAATTGGGAGGAGTCAGAGAGGCAAAAAGTTAAAATCCAAGTTAATGGGAAAGCAGAGCTTGCAAATCTCTAAAGGCAGCAATTTTTAGATTGATTACAATTTCTTCTTTTCATTGGAAATTAAGTTAGGTTATGATGAATAATGTGATGATGCTCTGAAAGTCAGATTAGGAATGAAGTGCAAAATATCGCCCTTTTTACAGCCAAGATGTTAGGGCATACTTCTGGTGAGTTCATCAACGTAATGTTTTGAGAATGAAAAAGTGAAATGCAAAATTTCCAACTGTTTCTCTGCCAAGTGTGTATCTGGAGCTCCATTTTGGGGTGACGTGAGTGGGGTAGGAAAAGCAGGGATGAGAGTGCTCTTATATTAAGCTTTACAATTAAATTCAATGATTTGATTTAGGAATCTCTCTGAATTAAGCTCCTTTTGATTCTCTGCACATCTAAATGCATTTTTTTTTTTTCATACATTCTCAGAACTCAAATGACAATTGTCACTATGAGGAAGAGAGCACTCACAGAACTAGAAAGTTAGACAAAGCACGAAGAGAGAATATAATTTTATATTTATGGTTCATTCTTTTCCTTAGACCACAATAAAAGACGACCCTTAGGAGGAAGATCCATGTTATATCCTGTTAACATTTCTATTGCTAACTTTAAGGAGGTTTAAATATACCAGAAAAACTTTAAAATGAACTTGGGATCAAAGCTGGATAAAAGCTGAACAGAGAATCTAAGAGAGTAGATGTATTAAAATACTTAAGTTTTGTCAAAGCCCACAAAGGCAACATTGCATTCAGCAGGCTGATGCCCAGCTACGTAAGAATAGGGACATACAGTGTCTGGAGATAGGTAGTAGCTGCCAGCAGCTGGATTCCTGCACAGAAACACAATAATCCTGATGCAGCAAGATGATACCAATTGTCTTTACCAAAAGACAACCTCTTCAGGATCCCATCGAGTTGCATAGCTCTAATTTGGCAAACAATATTTCAATCTCACATAGCAGCCCTGGAAGGATACAACCTTTAGTTAAAAAGTTTCTGTAAACATCAGCACTTGTCCCAAAAAGTAGGCATTGGGTCATGAAGAGCACACATTTTATCTGTGGCCTCAAGGGGTAAATATTTACCTTTTAACTAAGTGGTACGAGTAGTGAAAAATAAGTGTCCTTTTTCATTTCCCTTCACTGACAGATAACCCGTCATCTTGCAAAATAGCATTTAAGCAAATACCCTGCATCTGATGCTTGGCTACAGAGTGGATGTGATGGGAAAGAGAGACAAGAAAAAGATTTTCAGACTTAATAGGAAGACCATGCAATGGTTTGAGGTGAGTACCACAGAGGGAAGAAGGGTCTGTCCCACACAGCCCACTAGAAGTCATTAGAGAAGGCAAATGATTTTCTGCTTGGAGGTGTCAGACTGTAGGACTGCCTTACAAGCTGCAAGGAAGATTCAGAGGACTTGTGAATGCCCATGTCTTCCTTTTAGATGCTGAGGATGGTAGATGCTGTGAGGAGAGTACAGCTACTGCAAACAGCTTACCTGGCTATGTAAAGGTGGAGAAAGGTGGGGTTTACAACCAGGCCCAGGCCATGTGGTTTCAACTAGGCTTTCAATACACTATTCAGGCAGGGTACCATTGCCAGGCTTCAGCCTTACAAGATGAAGTTGCAAAGCTCAAAGACACCAAGTATTATTCTTGCAGGTCATTAACTTGTTGCACACATTAGCCCACTCATTTTTTCAGCCAGTCTCTAGCAAGATCAGCTGCAAAAAATTCCAAGTAAGGGAGAGTCTTGGTGTGATTCCACACCTCATGTCTGGTTTCAGACTGAGAACCAAACGTGGTCATGATGCTTCTTGTCTATCATGCTTCCCACAGTTTGGGGATGACAAAATGTGCTGTTGTCACACTACAGACAGAATTAATGAGTTGCAATAACTGTGCTCTACCTTATATTACCACTTAGTTTTCAAGAAAAAGGGTTAATACAGAACGTTACATTACACAGACTCTTTTTCTGAATAGTTGTCAATAATCAATTTACTCCATTGTCTAGGTTTAATTTGATTCTTAAAGTAAATGTCTAGGCACTATGTTTGTCATAGCACTGAAGTTGTTCAGAAATTATTAGTTGACATCCCAAACTACAAAATCATATGTATCATTTTACTTTTTAGCAAATTAAACCTCCTTCCCCCAAACCCGTTATTTGTGTACAAGTAAGAAAAAACAGAAAATGTCTTGATTGATAGAAATCATGTAACAAATTAAAAATTATGAAATCCTGATCCCTCTCCAGCATTTTGCTACTTGCCAGTGTTTATGTAAATTAATGGCATCAATTTGCTTTGCTCCTCTACTTAATTTAATAAGCCTGAAATCTCCCTGGATGGGGTATTTATCCAAATGTCTTGAGAAGAGTCAGAGCCATGAAGTTCATAAAATAATTTAGGAAGTGCAATATAATAAATCAATTCTCTAAACCATTATTATAGAAATAATATTCTATAGATTGAGGCAGAACTCAGAAATAAAGCTGATGAGAAAAATCTAGAATACACTTCTTTATCATGTAATTCTGTTTGTAACAGCTTTTTGTCTCACTAAAAATCAGATTTAATGCAGAATCTTAAGGTGTTACCTTTAACAGAACTACCATTTTAGTCGTTTTTGCAGTAATGCCACAGATCCTGTTCTGATTATATATATATATGCATACATTTTGCTACCTGTAAACAGTTTTTCTCAAGGCATGTGGTTCTTTTTGAAATACATGTGAACCCTGATTATGTTTAAAACTAAATTAATCTAATTAATATACCATAGTCTATCTAAAACCAGGGATGCCAGAGCCTCGATGTCCTCTGTATGAGCAGAAATGCATGTCTATATACCAGAAATGTCTTTTTTTGAGTGACTGTTGCCTTGGAAACCACTGCTAAAAATGAAAATTTTGTCTTCATGGGAAAAAACATACTATTCATTTATCCTAAAACCTACCTATTTTTTCCTGATCAATCTGAAACACAAAGATTGTCAGCCAGGTGTTCCTAGCTCTTCTAGAAATTCTTGGGAGACAATGATCTGAAATGGTGGTTTGGGGGGGCATCTGTCAAATTTTCCATCACTACTTACCTGAGTATCATTTCCTAACTAGTGTTTCAGTGTGAGCACAGAATGTAGTGATTTTCTAGGTGGTTTCCTTTCCAGATTCTGCCTATCAGTGCTGGTTTTCCTAGACTGATTTCTGCATGTGGGAGGATGTGCCAATAGAAAGAATGTAAGATCCAATCTAAACCAGCAAGTAGAGAGAAAGGAAGGACAACAGGATATATTGAAGGACAACAGGAAGAGAAAGCAAAAGATGATGATCATCTGACTCAAGGCCGTGCCTGCTCAGATGTGGTAAAGGTACAATGGCCTTTACATTTACTCTGCAAAGAATGAAACCTGTTTTGCCACAGTTTGTCTTTTCCATCTGTTTACATTGTTATGTCTGGGAATGTATTCACAAAATACACATCAGCATCACAGATATAAAATTCTATTTTTTGGCTTAGGTTGTATTGTAGCTTGTTTCCAAAGAAAACATCTAATTGTACCATTCTAATTGTGACACCAGGACTAAGACAAAAAGGGGAATTAAAAATTAATCATGGTTTCCTCTGAGTACTGACAGACAGTGGTGTACTGGGAGATGTAAGCCTAAAAATACTACTATTCAATATGCAGACTCACTCGATGGATTTCTTGTAGCTACAGTGCTGGGCTGTTATCAAGAATAGTCTCTGTAGAAAGGAAGCACAACTAAATTCTAAAAGCACCAAAAGCTTTGTAAGAGCTCTGAGGGTTTAACCTTCATATGGCAAAAACACAGTACGGAATCAAATAGATGCTATAAAACCTTCTAGTAATACATGTGGCCTGCTGTTGGGAAGAAGTTCATGATGAGGAAGAAAGTCAGTGACATAACAATGGTCAGCAAAAGCTGCAAGAGGACATGACATCCAGTGTGAGGTTCTGTTCTCTTCTGTTACTGAAAAAATGCTTAAAGGGTGAAAATCTTCACTGGTTCCTCTACAGCCGCTGTGACAAGCATTTCCTTCTTCCACCCCATTTTGGCCATAACTGGGCTGTGTTACTTTAAAAAAATTCCCAGGCTATTTGACTCCTTACGGAGCATTCCTACAGAGAACCGCTGCTGGGCCTGCTCAAGCGGAGCAAGACCCAGAGAAGGGAGCATACATGAGGAAAGAGCATCCCACAGAAAACCTGGCTATCACCAGATTGTACAGAATGACTGCAGCATGTAACAGGGACTGCAGCAGCCAGGCTGCCCTCAGCAATGAGGGAAGGACATTTCCCAGGGACCAGATGTGACTGAAGGGAACTGAGCAGACTCAGCCACAGTGATTGAAACAGTCTGTATGTGAAGACTCACTTGGAAGAACAGAGGCAGCAGGAGTTGAAGAAATGACTGATTTAAAATGCTTTTAAGTTCTATCTTGCCTGACTCTGTTCCTTTGAATTATTCCCACTTACAAAGTTTCTAGTTCATATAATAATGACACACAGCATTTTCCTACCTGAATTTCAAAGCTTTTTTATCTTCTTTGTGGAGTTCATAGCTGAAGCAGATTCACCTTAAATGTCTGGCTGACACAGAGTCCTGCCACTGGCCATCAGCCTCTGTAATGTCCCCTCCTTATTTGCAGTACCCTGATGGAAATGCTCAGCATGATTTCCTAGTACAGCATGTGGCTGCAACCTTGGAGGACTGAAGAAATGGGTCAGAGGTGTTCCACCTACAATAGCTGCCTTACAGACTATCATATTAACGAGCTTGGTGAACCAATAGGAATATAGCAAGTATGTAATCAAAGCTTATCCTGTGTTTCAATAGAGTCCTTCAACACAGATACCTTGCCATGAAATATTCCTTTTTTTTAACAACATAGCACAGGCGACTCTAGCTATGATGAAAAAGGTAAACAAACTACTCTGAAAAACTAGTTATTCAGTATTGGAAACTTAAAACCTCAAATTATTATTTGGTATTTGTCCTGAACCTAACTGGGAGAGACTGCTTAGCAATTTTGAGTGCCTTCTACCAGCTGAGCTGATTAGCCCATGATCAGTGCTGAGCAATAGAACTTAACTTGTCTGTCACTGGGGCCATTTGCTGCCAGCTGAGCATGCTCACATGGACAATTAGCAAGGCTTAGCCAACATGTGATAACTTGTTAAGCTGCATAATGTTTATTTTTCCTTTCAAGCCCCATACTAAGAAGCAGTGTGAAGCAAAAGAGAACTAAATGCGAGTTTTGAGAACTAAATGAGGGAAATCTCCCCTATGAAGGGAAAAATCTGTAATTTCCCCCTCCCTTCCCAGCTCGCATATTAATACTGACAGAAAAAATTGTAAACTTACTTGTTTTGCTCTAGTTAGCTTGTAGTTTTGGGTAGATCTTGTTTTAAGAAGTGTAATTTATAATGAATTTATCAGAACACCTCTACTTTAGGTTTAAACTAAAATAAAAAAAAAACCACAACCAAAGTTAAACAACCAAAGGTAAACAAACAACCACAAAAAAACCTCAAACCAACAACAACCAACAAATAAATATATAAAATCTGTAATTCCATTACAATAGCTATACTGAATTCAACAGATATACCTGAGTACTTACTACTATACATTTAAATTAGATGAGTTCCTCATTTTGACCATAAATCACTTTTTAAAGTGAAATAGGAAAAAAGGTTGGAATAGCCTGAAATAAATTATTTAATGCTAATTTATTACCTCTGTTAAGACTTCTGTCACTGTGCCCTATTATGGGAACATACAAATTCTGTGCATTTTGTGAGGATACTAATAAGAATGTGCTCTGTCTCTGAAATAATTTAATTTCAGTGATAGATATGACAGTTACTAGAAAACACCTTATAATTAGCTAAGATTTGTAATGTTGTGGTAATAATCATAACAAGAATGCATTTGAATATTTTAGTATTGTGAAAAAGTGCTGTATCTGAACTTCTAATTTTTTTAGCACCAACATATTCCTTCCCCTACTTTCTTCACACTGCAGGTGCAGTTTACTTTTTTCTTCTAAGTCAGATTTTAACCAGCTTCTCCATGTTCAAGAATTTTTCACTTCAGTAGAACACTCCCCACAACAACAGAAATTAAATAAAACCAACAACCCAACACAAACCCTACTCAAGAACCATTTTCTACTATAAGAATATTTGCATCACATAAGTTATCTAAGTATTGATGAAATGACATAATCCTTGAGACAAAGGTCTTACATATCCTGTTAGAAGGCAAGCTTAAGTGAAACAAAATGAAAATGTTAATTTGGTAAATACAAGGTTTGACACCATGCTTTTAGCAGTGGAATTGGTGAGATTCTCTCCTCCACATCACACTCTTTAAAATCATATCATCATAAATGAACACAGGTTAGTAGTAGGGGAAACAATGTGGAAAAACAGAAAACACAACTGAAAAAAAAAAAGCACAAAACTTAAGTAAGAATGGAAAAGATCTTAAACCTATACTTGCTCATATACTTAAAAACACCAATTTGCCTGAGTTTATTACACATCCCTTACGCAGCCAAAAATTGAAACAACTTCCCTCAAACCCAGTGGCAGTGCTATTTAACCACGCAGACAGAGAAAGGAACAAACCCAATTCGAATTATTTTTCCTGTGGCACAGACAAATTTGAAAACGGAATAAAAGATGCACATGGTGACCAACTGTTTAAATTAGATAAGACAAACTTACGCTTGTTGTGTAAGCAGCTTCAGGATCGTCCTCCAACACTCGTGACAAACCAAAATCAGAGACTTTACACATGAGGTTACTGTTGACCAAGATATTACGGGCTGCCAGATCACGGTGTACATAACCCATGTCTGAGAGGTACTTCATGCCAGATGCAATCCCCCGCAACATGCCAACCAGCTGGATGACTGTGAAGTGGCCATCATGCTTCTGCAAGTAAAGATGCAAGTTCAAAGAACACAGCTACTTTTCATTAGTTTCATCCTAGTGATATTATCTACAGCTGATATTTAAAATGCATTTATAACCCATCCAGCCAACATGCCTGCTGCAAACTTTTTGAAAGTATTTCATCTGGTCAACAGTTAATGTCTTTTATCCACAATTATTAAGAACATTTTCCCCAAACACTATTTTTTAATAGAAGAATGACAACATGGAAAAATCCTCTCTTTGTCTCTTAATCCACAGCCTCAGGAAATAAAACCCCTTCTTTATTGCCTCAGCCTCGACTGCATAGGATACCGCTCTCACCTCACTTCTTGCTTTTTTGGAGGTGTAGGGGGTTTGTTGTTTGTTTGTATGTTTGTTTTTATAAAAAAACAAACCTGGAAAATGTTTGGGGCTTTAGCTCACGTCTATTCTGCATCTAACACCATATAATCTCTGAATGCTAGATTAGAAAAAAGATTTGGGCTGAAAATTCAGGGGTCCAAAGTTTTCTTGGCTGACTACACAAGTTAAGCTCAGACCCATGAATGTATTAAGCTGCTTAATTCCTGCTGAAATCTACTGGAGTTGGACATGTAAATAAGAGTTATGCTATTAACCGCTCTTGTCCATGTGGTCAGTTTGGTGGGCCTTAGTTTCCCATCTGCAGCATTAAAGTTAATACTTCTGTACCTACTACATCAGAAGGGTCCCAAAATATGTGGCAGTGGTGATCAAGTATCTGTATAGAAATCTGATAATTGGGCTATTTGCCTGGTTTAGGTCTGCTCTATCTACCACTTACAGCAGACTGCTCACAGCAGTATTTTTGTGACCTCAGCTGGCAGACATTTAGCTTCTCATGGATTATTCAGTAAGCCAGGCTTTTATGGTAGCCAGAATAGCCAAACAAAACCAAAAAAATCTTCCCTGCAAGCAAGTTAACTTTCCATTTTCTCTTTCAACATCTTGAGCATTGGGTTACAGACAAGTAGCAGTGTTCTGAGCAGCATTTGGGACATTTCTATTGCTTAAATCATACATTTAAGCAAGATGTTTTTTTGTAGGGGAGAAGTTCACAGTAAGTTCAGGAACTTTATCCAGTATTTTATGTAATGAAGCAGATGAGATTTGGGTTTTGCTTTTTATTTAATAATTCTAAACATTAAGGTGACTCAAAATTTATTAAGCTGGCTGCAAACAGTTAATACTCTTCACACCCGATACGATTAACAAAAAGTTAATGTAAGCTAACTGTAGAATTAGGATTTGGAACAAGGCACCTATGATTTACTTTTGCAAAATAACCAACCAAGCAAGACCCCACTGTGCCCGCAACAAAGCACTAAACTAAATCAACCCCCCAAAACTCTAGATTTTACCTCCTCCTTATCATCAAGAGCTCTATTCTTTCAACAAATCTCAGAGTCATCTGCAACGCCTCCTTTAACTTTTTGTTCCCTTGGATCACAAACATTCATTCCTTCCTTTTTTAATTTGTGCTCCTTCAAATCTAGACCACACTTGTCTGATTTTTCATAAAACAAACTTTTTCTGCTCTTTCCACATCTTGGTATTTGCATTACCAATATAGCAGAAATGCCTGAATTAAAAACAATCTCATACTTTTGCCATTCTCTTCCTCCTTTCAAATTCCTTTGGGCTTCTGCCCTGACATGAAAATTTCAGGTTTCTAATCTCTGCCTTTAAAGAAATGTCAGACTTTCTAACATACCAGTTGCAACTTTATTCTGTCTTCCTTCTCCATCTATAGTTCTCTGAATCCTCTTCTGCATCTGTTCGCCGTCCCTTCTCATCTTTGTTTTTGTTTTTTTTTTTTTTAGTACCATTTTATTGCCAGCCTTGCAGTTGGGACTACATTTTTCCCGTCAGTCTTCTCTCAAGTCTCTCTGTAATCACTTCTGCTTAAGTTTTCATGACAGTTATCTTCCCTTACAATCTATAAACTTGATATCTTCCAATATATCAAAATATTTGTCTGATTTCAGCTGATCAAGACAGAGCCTATGGGCCATACTTACCCTTTGAAAATTCAACTAAATTGGTGAAATTATACCAGGTATGGCCTCATATTTTCAGCATTTGTAAACCCCCATGTACATCTGTGAGTCAAACCGATCCTTTGGCAACTTTCCATTCTCTCGTTTCATTTATTTGTCATATAGGGACATAAAGCACTCATCTGAATGATATGGCACTTGTTATCTAGGGCTTTAGTCTGATTCCCATGGCTTAGATTTGGAACATGATTTTGATAGGATTCCCAGTGGGGTGTTAAGGGTGTTAATCAATACTGGCAGCAATTCAGACCTCAGTGGACTTACCACATTTATCCTATCATCCCATCAAATTTTAATCAGGCTTTAATGGCTTTGCTAAATAAACTTTTCTCAACAGCTGAGTATAGATGCAGTATCTGAGTAGTTGCCATTGCGTTTATACAGCACTGCAAATGCCCTGAAAAAACACTGTTTTATCATTCAGCTACAGTTTGCTTTTGAAAACATTATGGAGATGAAACATTCTCCTCCTGTTACAGACCTTTCAATAGCACTGATGTATAATGGGCTGGTGAAGAGAGTCAGTTACTGTAGGGGAGGAAGGATGATATCCCAGGTTTCTCTTACTGATTTTCACCTGCTACTTTCCAGCTCCCATTTGCACTAGTTCAGTGCTCTTCTACAAGCTGTGGAATTTTTCTTCTTCAGAAGACTTTTTTCCATTTTACTATTCAGAAACCTTTTGGAGGTGTGGTCACTGAATTTTTCCATATTATTTCTGGACTTCCATTTATTCTAAAATCTACTTCTTTAAGTTAGAGGACTTTTATGCTCTTATATTCTGAGAAGCGTGCAGGATTTTCTACAGGTCTAAATATTTTACTGCAGATGATTTAGATCTTATTTTAGATGGAGAATAGCATTTCAAATGGTGTGTCTATTTCTAACTTAGATCATATGTGACAGTGACAGCTCCTGCTGGGAAAGATGTAGTTTTTGCTATGCATTTGTCCTGATTTCAGCTGGAATAAAAAAATTTCTTCCTAGGAGCTGTGTTTTGGGTTTAGGTTGAGAATAATGTTGATGACATACTGATGTTTTGCAGTGTTTACACTAAGTCAAGGACTTCTCAGCTTCTCAAACTCTTTATTTCTTTTTTTTCCTTCCTTTTCTGTCCTATTAAACCGTCTTCATCTCAACCCATGAATTTTACCTTTTTTCTTCCCCAATTCTCACCCCCACACCCATTATTACTATTCTACCATGTGAAGTAACTGTAGAACTTTATCAGGACAAATCTTCCAAAATTCAACTTTCAACTTTTTATTTCCTGGAAGTATAACTCATGCTTCATACTATCCCATGGATTGTGCTCGGGTTTGTATTATTGGTACTGCATAGGTCAACTGTCAACAAGAAAGGGACGTCCTGGAATAATCAGATGTCCCTGCCTACTTCGGTGCATTGGAATATAGCTCTTACAGAATCACAGAGCTGGAAGGCACTTTGAGGGACGATCAAATCATCACCCTGTGTTATTCCTGACATGCTTTTCTAACCTGCAGTTAAAGACTAGTAGGGCAAATATTTCTTATCCTACCCACTCTATACCACACCTTAAATAAGGTGCCTCCTTTGAGCATGACACTTTGACTGGCAGAGATTTTGGCTCCTCTTTGTAACTGCTTTTTATGCCCATGAAGAGTAAATATCTCTCTTGTCCTTTTCTTTGGGCTTTACACAGGTTCAGTCCACGGATCTCATGTGCTTGGCAACTATTAAGTTTTGATTTTGTTGTGAACTCTGCCCACCTACTCCATACAGTTCCTGAAGCATTAAGATTTGAACAAGACACAGTAAGCTGAAGCCTCACCAAAGTGAAGCAGAGTGGAAAAGTTACTTCACAGACCTTGCAGGGGATACTCCTGTTTCTAGATTCCATTGCGGTATTTGTCATTTTCACAGCAATGTGAGGCCCCTGATTTACCGCAGCCTCTAGAGTAATTTATTCCAGCAGACTTTCTGTACAGTTACTCTCTGTACTCTGCTTGATAGATGATTATTCCACCCTCAGTGGAGTATCATACCCTTGTCCTTATCTATTTCAAATTAGTTTTTAGAACTAATTAGGTACAAAAATATTTCTTACATTTCTTGTGGTGATTTTACATTCTAGCTCTGTCCTGCTGCCTGCCTGGGTTTCTGCTCACCTTTGCATTGCCTGAAAATGTTGTAAGTTTAGTTGAAGTCTCAGAATCCATAAGGTTAAAGAAAATATGGGGAAACAGACTACAGAACAGTCCTACTTCATATGTCTTTTCATCCAAAGTCCATTCTCTCCACACAGTATGTAGCCAGTACAGTGTCCACCAACAGAAATTTCATGAAGAACATATCTCTTAGCTGATAACAAGGATCTCATGTGAGAGTTTTAAAGCCTTACTAAAGTCAAGATTTATGTTATCAACTGCTTTTCCTATACCCATGAAGCCTGTGCCCTGGTACAAAAGGAAATCAGACTGTGTGATATAATTTGTTCGTTACAGATCCATGTAGGCTTATACTTATCTCGCTGTTATCTTTAAGGTGCTTATAAATACTGTTTTGATAATTTGTTCCAGCAGTGTTACAGTAGTTGACATTAAGCTGACTGGCTTGGAATTTCTTGGCTTCTCTTTTTTTCTTATTTTTAAAGACATGGATGACATTGGCTCTGTTTGATCTCCTGGCTTCTTATGTATTCTCCATAAATTTGCAAAGATAAAGAGCACACTGAAATTGTCCACATTACCTGTCAAATTCTTTTTGGATTCAAATACAAGACAGTTTGTAATAAATTTCTTGTTGCTCTATAAGAATAATATTTACAGTGATCAAAAGTAACTAGCATTTCTAAGTTAACTTCTCACAGCAGCATCAGAAATACTGTCTTCTACCTCCTTTTAGCAGGGTAAGACATTGCTTGAGAACAAATGTTGGCTCTTTAGCATCAGCAACAGCTTCTCAGTGTAACCTTAGATCATATCAATACATGCTGCTTACAATTTCACTATTAAGGTAATGCATTTATTCAAACACATTTTCTAGTTGCAGTCTTTTTTTTTTTTTTTTTCTTCTGCAGGAAAAATATTTGCGTCAGCAGTCTCCAGTGCAGGCTTTCTTCTTTACACAATCATTTTTGAAAATAAAATGCCACCTTTTCCTTTGAGGAAAAGAACATGCCTCCAATAAATAAAAGTGCACATGAATGCTGTGTGTGAAAGCAAAAGAAGGAGTATTAGTTATGAGCTCTAACGTTATTGCCTCTCTGGATGCAGATAAATAATAATGGGAACCATTAAACTTAGGAAAGGCCATCTGGCCTCTTTTCCCCAGAGGCGAGGCTGTTTAGAGAGGCCATATTAGATGGATATACAATATATACTTTACAACATTGGTCGGTAGAACTTTCTACAAGTCTTCATTTTTCTCTTTGTGCCCTTTCTTGCAAACTCACTCAATGTAGGTGTCTGCTGGAGCATCTAAACTCTAGATGACAAAAAAGGTAAGCAGAGCTGCTCTGAGAAAGACTTCATAACAATTACTGCATCGAAGAGGAATATATTGTAATATTTCCTCCTAGTAACACTTTCCACACCACCCCTCCAAACATTTTTACACTTATCTCAGCCTCTGCTAGACAGACCTGAGAGGATTAAAATTTGGTGATGAATTCCAGGGTTTCATTTGTAGTACAGCCTGCTGCAGTTAGTGCTCTAAGGCAGTTAAGTATATTTTTTTTTAGAATCTTTAGAAAGTATTTTTTTGGGGAGAACAAAATAGATCTTACAGCATTTTTACCCATTATGCATGCCTGTAGATAAGTCCGACTTGTTTTTATGAATATTTTAATTTTCTGAAGTGAAAGGAAATATTAGTCACAAATTTTAAAGTAGGAAGAGGAGCATTACTATGGCAAATATTAACAAGAAGAAAGGAAGACGGCCCTGTGATTATCCTAGCTAAATGAATTCCTTCCTCCTACAGCTCAGAGATTCACAAAACTTGTCAAGACTGGAGCATCTTTCAAGCCTCAACTTCTATTTCCTCATGGTATAATTAAGGGAAAATGCTGCAAAACCTGAGGAGCTTTCTCTCCTACACTGATCCCTGGAGAGTGCCCATTCCTTTCCTAATAAAGAAACGTGAGCAAATACAGTGCAGTGGATACTACTGGTATATCGTTTTAGTATCGGGGATGCTACAGAACCTGCTGCAATACCATGAGTTCATCTGATTAATATTGCTGTGTCCCTGGTTCTTACCTCCTCTGCTGACAATTGGTTAGCACACCTTGGACACTGAGTAGGAATAAACACTGCCTGTAGTCTGGTAGTCTGCAGCTGCAGAAAAATACTGAAAGAAGTTAAAGTACTCTGGTGATAGTTTTTTAGTTCATTTTACATGTCTCTATGTCGTCAACCACAAACAAACATCCCCAAACTCAGCTTCTAAATGTATTCCTTTTCTGAGGTTTAAATCCACGCCCATACTGAATGATGCACAAGGATGATGTGGAAGGACTACAGCCAGCAGATGCTCTTCAGATATCATTCTGTGCAATGGAACCCAAGATGGAGTAGGCACCCCAAGCACACAAGACACCTAGACCCTCATCACCCTGTTCCTGCCTATGTGATGCTAAATCCAATTATTTTAGCCAAGAATGACCATGTGAAAACAACAGATGAGATTTAACTCAATAGCTCTGTAAGTCTGTGAGGTATCTAATTAGCAGGCTCAGTGGAGAAGGGTGTGTCAGAATGAAAGGACCAACTTCCCGGCAAAGGACTTTCATAGGAATTATTGCAATCACCTGACAAGCAAGACTGAGGAAAGTGTTGTGGTGGATGGAATGAAACTGGGCTTCAGACCTGGGTTACATTACTGTATCATCCTCCAAACTGCTGCATGGGCTTAAGTGCAACATGGCACTCATCTCTTTTTCCCCCCTCAGCAAATTGGGATTGCATTTATATTACGTATGAAGCCTGCAAGATCACCAAGCAAATGGTTCAATACCCATGTGGTTTACTTAGGGCCATGATCAAAGAACAGGCATCTCAAACACACAGCAATGGCAAATTGCTTGCTGAAAAGGTTTTGTGGTTCTTAGGGCTTTTATTTTTTTTCTATGATGTGTCTTTCTCGGTTGTCTTTCTTCTCCTATCTTCTGTAGGTTTTACCAACAAGCCTGAGCAAACATACCTGACTGCAACTATCCAATATATTTACTAAGTACACTATCAATACAGATAGCTGCCCTTTCAACTATTTGTCTACAGTTTATTATTTTTCTCATATGCTTACAGAATAAATGATTGATAAGATCTCCATGACACTGGCAGGTGACTGAAAGGTAAAGACAACATGTTCCATCCAAAGTCTGTGTGTGAAGTCAGTAACAGGAAACAGTACCTGTATCTCCTCAATTCCCAAGCTGGAGTATTAGTCACTTTCTTTCCAAGCACAGATTGCTTCTATCTAGCAACTGTTGGGAGTAATACTGAAAGAGGACTCTCTAGCCTCTGAGGAAATACTAAGCTGGAAGCTAAGATCTTTTTCAGAGAAATTTCTCCAAGTGTTAACAGAAACGATGGCACATGTACCTTATTTCTGGTGAAATGACCATTGAATTGACAGCAAATTTCAGGTATACTTTTGTGGGATGATTAGTTTACATGCCTCAATCTCATATGAGAAAAAAAAGATAACTTTGGTTCAAGGAAAATGTAGTGTCAACTGTTTCCAGCAATCTAAGATGTCTGATGGTGTACAATTGCTGTAATTAATTACTGTGATCTTACAGAATTGGTTCTAATTAGCTGATGCCTTTCCACTAAGAATATATCTGAAGCATCTTCATATTGCAAATGCATGCCAAATTTTTCACCCAAGAGCACAAAGTTAGCAGCCAGTATACAGGAAACGTTGTGGGGTGGGGAAGACACAATCTAGCTGAGCTTGCTGTTTAATTCATATGACTGCAGAAAGTAAAGCACCAGTCTGGGGAGTTGGTCACATAACAGCCACCAAAATACATCACTAAATATGATGAAGGATGAGTGTGAGCTGCTGGCCTGGGATTCAGAGGAACTGATTTAATTTCTATGCTCTGCCATGCAATTTGTGCACAGTACTGTGCAGACCACTTGACATCATGCTGCTTTATTTCCCTAAAGCAAGGAAGTAAAGGCTGCGAAGATTTTAGGCTTTAAGGGTCAAGAGGAGTTTTACTTGGAACTTATGATTTGTGGAACAAGTCGTACTGCCATGGAAGCTAATATCCCACCAAGGCTGTGAGGAGGGTGATGGCAAACATCATCCATGAGAGTTTTACTTCTAGAATACCCTCACATTGTTCATCACAGAATCTCACTTTGGAATTGTAAGACTGACCATTTTTGCAGGCTCTTGAACAAGGACAGGTTGGAGGGATGTACTGATTTATTTTTGCAGGTTGCAGTGTCTGTGGATATATTTCTTATGACAAGAAATTGGTATTTTTCCCATCTCTGTAAAATAACTTTACACTGTAACAAGTGATTCCTTTAAATAATAAGAAAGTCTATCTTATAGGCCCTTCCATATCTCACCACATAAGAATTGTTATACTCACTGAACTTTCAGTAGGATTGCTAAAGATAAACCCTCTTTGTTTCATTGTGTCTTCACAAAAGCTTCTAAAAGTGCAGACATATCTACAGGAAACAACTAAAATTACTGAAGCAGATGGATTTCTTTTTAAATAGGTTACTCTGCAGCCACTTTCTCTACTAATTATTAACAAAAATGCTGATGTAATATCTACAGTGCTTTGGGATGTTGAATATTATCTAAAGTCCTTTTAAAAAGCATTTTAGAAGAATAAACCATATCTGAAGTGTGAATTTAATCTGTAAAATAATATGTGTGGAAACTACCTGCAGAAATTATTAGCTCACATTTCCCCAAGCAGTCTTGCCTACAAATATATCTAATGCAAAGTGAGAAGTATTGCTTCACAGTAATATCTTAATTTTGCTGTCAGTTTCTATTAAAGTATCCTAATAAGTAGTAACTATTCTGATAAATAAATGCATATGAAGAATAATTGGAATATAGATATCATACTAGAGCAATTCAGAGAAAGGTAATTGACTCTCAGGAATTATTTCAGTATTTGATTTTATTCTCTTCTATGAAATTCTGTACACACACACACACACATGCACGCGTGCACACACACGGAGAGCAGAGTTTCAGGCCCAGGCAAGTCTTCCTGGGGCACTGCTGAAAAATGAAATATCAGGGAAGCCCCAGGTATGCAAATCAGCAGCCCCCTGTCTGCTGCAGATAGATAGATGATAGATAGATAGATAGATAGATAGATAGATAGATAGATGAGCCAGAAAGGCAAGGGGGGTGATTTTTACAATGTACCCGGTTTCTAAGACACTTCAGACCATGGTTTAGTGGTTATTATAGTGTTAGGTAGACAGTTGCTCTTGATGAACTTGGAAGTCTTTTCCAACCTTAATGATTCTATAATTCTATATCAAACTCTCTAGAAAAATAACCTGATTTTGAGAGATCGGCAAATTCTCAACAGTAACTGTGGTGCCGGTGTGTTTCTGATAACTTAGCAGATACCTGTCATATATCTTGACAAAGGAAAATATAAAAACATTTGGGAGAGTCAGTAAGGAGGACAACAAAAAATGTTAGAGAAAAATACTATGGAATAATCAAAAGCAAAAGGAAGGGAGAAACAATGTCTAGAAACAACTAAGATAATGGCCCTGATATGCTTTCAGGGTAGTATCCTCTGTTCCAGATCCTCTTCTCTTGGGGCTACCTCTTTTCTCAACCTGCTGTCAAACAAGTACTCTGTATGACTTTCTCTCCCTCTCTGATTTGAGCCTTCTTTCTGAAGTGTTGGATGTTTTTTCCCTCCTGCTTATTCACATTTTCCTCTTAGCAGTTCCTTGTTCCTGCTACTAAAGCATCCTTGAATTGCAATGATCTAGATTTCCATGCAAACATTTCCAGAGCTGCTTGTTGAACACCTCTCCTTTGCGCCTGGGGTAACAAGTTCACAAACCCATAATCCCTCTATCCCCCACTCCTCGACCTTGCTTACGACCCTAGCTTTACCAATCTGCAATATGGCACTTGAAAGCAGCAGGCTGTTGAGGGCCGATGTTTACTTTTTAAGACAAATTTTGAATACTTGACAGTTAAATTATTCACACAAGGTATATGTCAGTGGGCCTCCAAAGCATTTCCACGGGTTCTGTTAACAAAAGGATTCTTTTAGGATAAGTTTAGCTTAGAGGGGTCATCCTTCTCTTCTACTTTTCTAAGAAAAATTAAATACAATTGTGACAACATATTATTCATGCTTTCTGTAGCCCTTCTTTAATGTTTATTAGTGACCTTTGGGCTTAACTAATGCCAGGGCATTAGCTGAACCGTTTTCTAATTAAATTCGAATTATAACATTATAAAACAAATTACTGAGTCTATCTAGACTGCAACAACAACAAAAACATACTCAAGTATTTTCTTAAGGTGATTGAAAAAAATGAACTGCTCCCATAAGACTAGGCATTTGTGTTTCAATTTATCTTTTCCTTCACAAAAATGCTATTTGAAACACCTTTTGCTAAATATAGAAACTACTTTTGTAGAAGAAAACAATTATATTCTTAAGTTTAAATCTCATGCTCTAATGTATCGCTTTACCCTGGGGAAAATGCTTCTATTCTTCACTAAAAGTCCATGAATTACATTATGTAGAAATTATTTTATGATAAATGATTTAAAATCTTAACCTAGAATGGTGTCTTATTCAAATGTCATCAGAAAATGGCACCTCACCCGCAGAAAGGAGTCAAGGGATCCATTCTCCATGTATTCAACTACAATCATTACTGGTCTGCCTGCAAAACAGCAAAGAAACACATTAGGATTACAGACATATTATGGCCCTTTTATAATTTGAGCTGCTATTCACAGGTTAAATATGTAACATATTTTCAAAATCTTCATTTACATCACAAACACAATTACCTCTGCTATTCTCTAAGAAATATTTTTTATATAT
>JANHFX010004191.1:0-13060 GCA_027560015.1 Chloroceryle amazona
CACCCTCCGGTGGCACAGAGGGCGTCCGCCCCGGATGCTCCGAGCCGCCAAAGGCACCCTTCACGGCTGCGGGTCAGGGAGCAAAGCGGCGCCCGCCAGCTGTCATCTCCCCACCGGCCGTGGGGCGACGGCGTCTCGGGGAGGGCTCTGCCCGTCAAAGGGCAGGGAGAGCTTCACGACGCCCTCATCACCTGCCCAGAGACGGCTGCAGCGGGGGTTGGACTGTCACCGGTGTGTTCCGAGGGCTGAGAAACTCGGGGGAGCTTTAAAACCACCCACGGCGGCATCTCGCCTCCGTCTCCCACCCCCCAGATGCGACGCCACCTCGAAACAGTGGACACTTCGCTCTCAGCCCCCGTCAGGCTGCTGGTACTTGCTGCCATCACCGCTGGTTCCATTTCATGCCACCCTATGATGACTTCTTTCAGGAGGCTACTTAGTATTATGTGATCAAACTGATTAACAGCTCAGTGGAAGCAGTGAGATAAACTATTTAAATGTAACCTTTGACAGGTCTTAAACTCTTTGAAATATTTAATTTACAGCGGTTTTTCATTCAGTGATTAAACAACTTTGTTCTTTCCCCCTTGCCAATATATCAGTAAATGGAAAATACTCATATCTTTTTCATTTAAAAGGCAGATTTTCTTGTTGGTGTTGGCGTTTACTTGCTGTAATGCCTTGTTAAGCGCAGCACCTTCAGGCTCCACATCTTGGGGCGTATTCAAAACATGACTGTGATGTTTCCACACGACCACGTGCCTGGAGAAATGCCATTCCTTGCAATATGGGCAAATAAAGCACAGCAAAGACGATGGTCCACGCCACTCAGGCTTTTTAATTATTTAGCACTGCTTCCGCAGAACTTTGGCACTGCCCAGCAAGCTCTCTCCTGGGCAACGCTTGGGCCAGGGCCACAGCCCAGCCAGGAAATGGAGCCAGCTCCAGCATGGCCACCTGCATGGTTCAATTTTGCCACGCAGCGTGGCCCACAGTTGTGATCAAACATTGACTACGCACATGCTGCCGTAAATGCCTGATCTTCTTGCTACTGACCTCCTGCCTCCCACGGAGTTTTTAAGTGAAAGGACACAGGCTACATATTGTGCAGACTTGAGAGATGGAGACAGGTGACAACACTGGTGCAGCAGGTGCTATGAATCAAGTCCCAGAGCTTCCCCATGTTGGCAGCTCCTCACACAGATGGAGACCTGAGCGACTTCTCAAACCCCAGAATGGCCCAAGCCTGCAGCCATACATATGAAGTAGCTGTGCCCTAGAAGCCACTTTTAAACTGGTTATGAACTGTATATTGACCATCCCTGGATTTGCTGCCATAGACACCAGTTAGGAGAGAAAAATCAAGTTCCCAAAGTTGCAAAAAGGCTACTTAATTCTCCCTGAAACATTGCTAGATTTTGAAAAAAATCCCAGGGAAGCTTTTATTTGGACCTTTTCACATCTAAATGTATACCAAACAACTGTACATACAAAGATACCAGGTTGCTTAGTTTCTGATAGCTTCAGCAGCACAGGCTGAACCTGCAGAAATATTAAATTCTCCAGCAATTTCCTCAGACAAATTTTAACAGTAACCTTTGAATTTACACAACTGCTAACAACCAAGAAAAAACTGGGATCAGGAAGGCTGTTTCATTATTCCTCTAAGCCACAATGCCAGAGGGCTAGAGCAATGCATGCTATCTTAGCTTCTGCTGGGCTCTGCAGGAATATCTATGACTTGGAGACATCTGGCAGCTGGTGTACATTACAGAAACTTTGAGGGCTTTAAAGAAAAAGAGATTTTAAACTGAGTCAGCAAGTACACAGAAGTGGGAGTAAGGGGACACAGAGTAAGAAAGAAAAGCCGTATTTTTTCTGGAACTCCATAAAGTGTGGGCTGGCTGTAGTTTGTGTTGCATTGTGACATCCAGTCTGTAATTATCTAACTCTGATTATCTATTTCTTCACAGCATCATGCTTAATCCTACAAATTCCATGTCAAAGGTACTATTTTAGCTAGGTTGTGATTTACAACTACCTGTAACACTGCAAATTAATAAAATGTTTCAACAAATGGAAGATTTCTCATTTATCTCCTCCTTCCTTTAGACTTTCTCCCCTCTGCAAAATGATTCCTGCTGGTAATAAGAATTTTTCACCGCTAGTGCAGAGGGACACTTTGTTAATGTTCCACTCTGATAATTTTGAATTCTATACTCACTTTCTTGCCATTACTGGTAAATTTTGCAAATAATACAAAGCCAGAAGCAAAACCTCCACCTGAAGCACCATACATACACTGTCTGACTTAATTTTTCCTCAGTTATCTTTCTCCAGCTATATATATACATTTTTTTTTCCAGAAGTTGAAAACAGGAGTTGCTTAATTTGCTTGTTTGCTAAAGACTATTGGACAGAACTTAATACCTAATACTTTGACTTAAGGCTAATGTAAAAGGTCATAGTTTGCTATGGAGGACATTCAGCTGTATTTTGTTATGCTGTTCTTTCAGCCTGTTTTTTGTTCCTGAAAAAGGCCTGAGGTCAGGTCTTGTAGTAATACCCCAGTAAGTGACCATCCCATGGCTGAAGAGCCTTAAGCTACTGTTCCACAGGCACTTGGAGCAGCTGCTGCTGCAAAAAGGACAGATTTGCCTTCATTTATGCTGTGTGTTTTTGTCTCCCAGTTTGAATTGAAAAACAGCTTGAAAAGAAACCCAGCACTGCTGGTGAATGAGGAAAGGCAGCTGAGACACCTCCCTTTTTGGCAGCAGCCTGTATTTACACCAACCCATTTACTAACATGACCAGAACCTCCAGTGTTGATACACACAAAGATGTTGTAAACTCAAAAACACTAGTTCCAGGCACTTATTTGTGGGAAAGTAACTAAACCTCCGTGGCATTTCTGAAATAAAAAAAGCTGGAGCAGGACAGAGCTAATTTCTTTCATCTCATCACAGCGTTCACTCGTGAAAGATGCTTCTTTCTGTAACTGCCTTTAAAAACTTTCCCTTAGTCAGCCATACAGTATCTCTAGGTAATCTCTTCCAACATCTAACAAATATCTTAAGAAAGCTTTTCCTAAAGTACTGCTAAGTGATTTGGTCTTTAAAGCTAGTAAAAACTCTTCTGTGGACACAAAAATCACCAACCCTTTTGCGAGTTTTCAAATGCATGAGAAGTCATTATAATGCTCCTCTGTCTGTGTTCCCTGCCTTTCAGTCTGAACAAACCCATTTCTTCCAAAGAATACACAAAACTTTTGCTGTTAAGACTCTGTTAGTTCTTTGGGACATGCCACTGTGCTTTCCCAAAGTCAAATCAGTGAAGAAATCCAGTGATTAGGATCTTATATCCTCAAGATTTAATTAATCTATATTAAAAACACGGGTTTTATTCAAGGCCTTTTTGATTTCTTACGCTGTTCTGCATGCTGCCTTTTGTTACTTGTAAAAAAAGTTCTTTGTAAAAATGAACTGTCAAAAAAACCCCAGAATTGTAACACACAGTTATAACAAACTACCATTAACTCTGAAAATAAAAAGAACATTCTATCTTGAAATTGAGTTCCATTTGTATACTACCATATGGCTTTTGCTAAACTGTCAAAATACATTAACTGATAGAATAACAAATTGCATAAGGTAATGCACGTTAATCTGCCATACAGACAATAAATTCAAAAAAAAAAAAAGAGGAAATTCTGAATTCAAACAAAGATGGAAAAACAATGATAATTTTATTTATTTATACATTAAAATCAATAAACCAGTCATTATTCTACAAGTTCTCACTCCTAAAAGTTTGCAGGCTAATGTCCCCACCTGAGTACACAGATAACATGAATACTTAGTTACTCGTGATTAACATTATTTGCTATCTTACAGAAAAATAAATGAGAAACAGAAGAGAGTCCTTAAAACTAAGGTGGGTCAATAGTTTAACAAGCACATGCATGTCTATTGAAAGGAAAGAATTTGGGAAAACATCTGTGCATCTTACTGAAACTTTCTACAACTCATTTTAACCAGAATGCTCCAGACATTGGCAAGGTTCAGACTGAAGTTCCCAAAGGTCCAATTATTTCCACAGTCTAAAATGAAATGAAACTTCTAACTCAAAGTTATATCCAGTTGCACAGCGACCATAGACCTAAAAATTAAGGAATGTTAGTATTCCCAAACAGGCATCACACACTTGTCAAAAAATAAATATGGACACTTTTCCAGTTTGGGAATTACTGAATTTCCTCTGGACTTTTTATAGGTAACAAATATGGAAAAATACCTTAAAAACCTTACGTTCTGAATGGAGGGGCTAAAAAAATCAAAATGAAACAGATGAGAAAGTACACAGTCAATCTTTTATTTATACATCTAACATTTAGAGTGTGGACTAACAGGGAAGTACTGTTCAACTGTTCCTTCTTAAAACATTTCAAAAAGGCATAGAAAAGTTTTACCCATTTGGCCAGCACGTCCTTCTCCATATATTTCAACAAGAGGTTGCACGCTGTCCTCGCAGATTTAGGACTAAAACAAAACACAACTCAACACCAAAGATAGATAGATAGATAGATAGATAGATAGATAGATAGATAGATAGATAGATAGATCGATCCCCCCACACCCCAATTAGGACATCAGCTACTAACACTCTTCTCCTCACTGCAGGTGGTATTGTGGTATTTGCCTTCTATGTAGACAGAACTTTGTTTTATTCTTTGACAGTGGGAGGTGTTGGATAGACAGAAGTATCCAACAACTCAGAAACACAAATCCAGAAGAAAAAGACAACATATCACTTTGTACCCAGCTTAGTATTGTATGATTCTAGCACTGTCTTTTTTTTCTTTAAATCTAGTGATTTCTGATTTTCTCATTCTAACTAATGTCTTACTGTTACCTTCTGCAGTTACACTAAGAAAAAAAAAAAATCCTAATTTTTAAAGTTTGATTATATCTCAATAGCATTTTTTCCAGGGCCTTAATTGGCACTGGACTCCAATCTAGTCCTAATGACTAATATCACATGATCCTAAAGTTTGATGGGCCATTAATTTTTGTAAATCAATGGATTTGCATACCTGCTTTGGGTTTTTCAATGCCTTTTCTAATTTTTTTTTTTTTTTTAACCAATAAAGTCAGCTCAGGCACTATCAGGTACAATGTTCATAAGGAGCTCACATTTTACAGATGTTCAGTCATGAATATAGATGCTCCATGAAATTCAAAGTGATTAAATGAATAGAACAGGGTTCCTTTTTGTGTTTCCATTTTGTGAACCAAAGACTGCTGCTGGTTAATCAATACAAAAGTTTCTGTGTAATGTCACACAGTACAGTGAAATATCAAGTCGTTCTTTAAAAAAAGATGCACTGTAATATCCAAACCAGTCTCTAGCTACGGAACCAGAATACAGCATACGGTACAAAGGAAAGGGAAGCTAGGGAACAAGCGGATGGGCTGGGACACACACCTGTTAGGAGTGAAGGTTTATGCATGAAACATCAGCAAATGCACCATCTATCAAAGACACCTTTGACAGTTCTGCAGTATCTCCTCAGAGTGCAACTCTGAAACCTGGATCATCTGTTTTTTCAGAACCACAAGTGTACTTCCTAACAGGCTCCTAGACTATAATACATTTCAAGTTTTAATTAGGTAGACCCTTAAACAAAGGAAAAAAGTCACCTTAAGTAAAAGGGATGTAATTTAGATGAAAGATAATGAACTATATATGAGCAAGTAAAAGCCTCACCTCCAGCAGAATAGTTGATATACTGGTTGAGAGTGAATCTCAAGTGGATATTTTTCTAAAAACTATTGCGGAAACCAATGATAGCAAGGTCTTAGCAGTATCCATCATTTCCACCCCAAAGTTATATAAACATGAAGTTTTGGGTTTTTTTTTCCCCTCTTGGCTTAACAAAACTCCAGCAGAAATATTGTGAACTGCTGAACCTTCCCAATGAGAATTTTCCTAGTGTTGAATGGCCCTTTATATATTCATCCATACCCGCAAGTGCAAGATTGTGGATTTCAGTTTTATATTCATGTAGTTTCTTTTACCTCAGAAAGGAGAGAGAATGATCATTCCTGAAAGCATTATACAATACAACCTGAAGAGCCAGGCGCAGCCATATTTATTTGTTTGTTGTTGAATTGGGGGGGGGGGGGGGGGGGGGAGTGTAACAGAATACACTTAAGAGAACCATTTGTACTTCCAGAAAAATGCAGTGCAATGGTATTATTCTAATAATTTCCACATGGAAAAATAAATCTTACACATTTCAGAAAAAAATAATTAACAAGGATATATTTACTGCTTGCAACTCCATCTTATATTCTCAAGATGGAACCTCTTGCTGAACCTTCCTAAAATACATACCTGAACTGCTGATCATTACAAGATCTAAAGAATAGTTACAGTAGGAAGAGATACAGTACTTGAATAGCGGTGATGTTGTGGTATCTAAGTGTCCATCCACACTGACCTCCAAGATCCAGCATAGCTCCATAACACTGGGATTTCTAAGAAACAGTATATACTCTTCTACAGAAGCCATGAGATGGAAAACAAAATCACAAACTCATGTAAGACCTCAGGAACCTTCTTTTAGTCATACAGAGTCAGATTTATTTTCACATTTATGATGACCACCCCTGTGCCCCCTGCCCTTAGAGCTACCTTATCCAGGTAGCATAAGCCATAGAGAACAAAATTTAGCAGGAGGTGCCAGCATGCTGTAGTATAAAATATTTCTTACAGTCCAAGGCCCAAGACATATAGCAAAACAAGCTGCCACTACAGGTTACTGTGCTACTCTTTATACTTTTTTCTCCACATTCCAAAGATATATCACCTTCCTCAAATGAGATTCTCAACACTAGTACTTTTGGATCTTTCAAATCCCTCAAGATTACTCCCACGACGACACTGTCTGAAATGGGTGAACAGCACAAGGTTACAGAAACTTTACTTGGTTTGTTCACATCAACATATTACCAATGTTTCCCTTATTCTCCCTTGGTTTTCCTAATGTCAGTTAAAAACACAGAGTGGATTCTCTATTAACAGTAAGCCATTTAATGTTTGGGGCAAAGTTGTCTTTTTTTCAGGATTAGGCACACAACAGAGCATATTTGTTTTATTCCAGTATGTGTTAAATGAGATTTTTCCTCAAAAGAGACTGGTATTATTAACTGTAATGAGAAAAAAATCTTGCATGTATGTTCCCTTTCTAATGTTACTTCACAAAAGAAAAAGAAGGAGCTAAAAAAGAAGAGGGATCATACACACCATTAACTCGCAGCAAGTCATCACTTCTTCCAGTACAACAGCAGTGGACAACCTGGCAAGAAAGAATAAAGCATAAGTTTAACACACATTTCACTAAGTGCATGAAATCAAAGGACTGGCTTGGCATTCAAAAAAAAAAAAAAAAACAAACAACACAACAACCACCAAACAAAACCACAAAAAATGTAAACTTTTTATTACCAAAACAATTACAATGATTTTTTTTTCCCTTCTTGTGGGGAACAACTGGCCCTAAGCCCCCATTATTTGTAAAGAGATACTGCCATTTGAGCCACATATGTGAGCTATTTGTACACTGAGAATCATCACAGAATACTGACTGCCAGTGTTCTGATTCAAAGATATACTGCCAGCTGTTACCAAAATTTACTTTGAAGAGGGTATGGAAAAATATACGTAGTTAAACAATATCTGTAAACTGACTTTTTGAAATGACCTATTGTTCTGAGTTGCCTATGTAACGTAAGGTTAAGCCAGCTAAACTCAGATTTTTCCCCACAGTGTGTTGTGATAATCAACTGGACACAGAATTCTCTCTACTTTCTATAAACAGTCCAGATTACCAGATATTTAGGCTAACTGTAGAGACATGAAATAATGAGACTGAAAGGGCTGATAGGGAATGCCTGCCCCTGCTGTAAAGAAAAGGAAGATGGAAAAGGAAAGGAATCTAAAACCATCATGCAGGGTCAGTGGAACTCACCCCTATATGAAGGCACTGAAAAAAAGAATATACAAATAGGTAAGTAACACACCTAGAGGAATCAAAATTATATTTGTTTTTTCCAAAAGATGCCAAGCTATATGCCTCAGAGCCTCAACAACTCTTTATCAGACCCAGGACTGTCTTCATGTGAAAAGAGAATGGCAATTATGGCATCTGCCCCCAGATGAATTCTTCTGTAGCCTTTGCTGTCCATAACTGTCAGGATCAAAGTATTGAACAAGATGGATGTTAGTACTAATGCATTACACAAGTTCTTGGATAAGCCTTCCTACAGCACAACAAACCATCTCAAAATACTATTTTTAACAGATTGCCAAGTCCTAATGTTCTCTGGCTCATTCAAAGTATCAGCCACCAATTCCATACAACATAGTCTCAAACTTTGGCAAAGGTTCCTTTCAAAAGTGTATAGTTGATCAGCTGGTGGTGGGTATTTCAATACAGAATAGTGTTTAGAGTTGCTGAGGTCCTTGGACTTCTCAAAGAAACTGCAATGTGATTTTCTCCATTTTCCAAGTATAAGTTAGAGACTCTCCTTTTACAGGCAGCTTATACTCCATGATGCTAACTAAACTGCAAAAGAATTCCATCCAGATTTGGAGAGCAGGTAGCTCTTGAAGACTGTAGCTGGAAGACAACACTACAAAAAATAAAGCAAACATAGAAAAGTATCTCAACTCTCAGCTGGGAGGTATTAACAGCAGCAAGTCAGTTATCAAATGTTTCATTGTTTCATTTCACTGACCAGTTAGAGAAGAAGTTTTCATTGATTTCTGCCTTAATAAAACATTAAGACTATAATTCAGAATACTAGTAGGTGCCCAGCCTGATACCAATGATTTTCCAGAGCTGTAGAAAACCTACGGATTCCACTAAAACATGAAGTCTTTGAAAAAATTGAGAACATTGCATGGAACAGAGCAACAACCATCAGTCTGAAAGATCTAATAAATCTCACCCTGTCCACTCTAAGCCTCTCACCACACAGCAGGCCAAGCTGTGTTCCACATTAAAGAAGCATGGTACTTGACAGATGACACCTATGTATATGCCAGCAGAGGAGTGAACAGACTCCAAGCAGAGAAATTTACTTGAAATTACCTTGAAATTACCTTGATTCTATGCATGCTTTTCCTACTGTGTTTATGAAGACATAGATCATACTTTTCTTTATGAAGCATTCATACCAAAGGAAAGTATAAATATTCACATTAAAGCACAAGTTTTCAGGCTGAATATTGCCAAAAAGGTTCATGGCCATCCCATTTTCTCTGTTTTATAAAACACTTGTTACATATTTGTATTTTTCTGAGGAAACATCACAAATTAATTTGAACTGTTCCTAAAAAGAGCTGGAAAAAAACAGATATTAAATGGTATAAAGTGACACTCTTAAACTGGGGAACTGTCAAAATGCTCTTCCCCTCCCCCCCCCAAATAAAAAACCCGAAAGCATAAAACTGTCACCACAAGATGAAAAGGCCAAGCATGTGGTCCACAGTACTCTTCACAAGCTAGAAATTTCTTATGTGAGATGGACATAACATTCAAGAAAGACACTGAGGTGGTAGAGCACATCCAAAGAAGGGCAATGAAGATGATGAAGGGTCTAGAGAATAAGACTTGAGGAACGAACTGTTTGTTCAGCTTGGAGAAAGGGAGACTCAGGGGAGACCTTATCACTCTCTACAACTACCTGAAAGGAGGATGTAGTGAGGCGGGGTTTGTCTCTTCTCACAAGTAAGAAGGGATAGGACAAAGGGAAATGGCCTCAAGTTACACCAGGGGAGGTTTAGATTGGGCAGGAGGAAAAACTGGAACAGGCTGCCCAGGGAGGTGATTGGGTCACCATTCCTGGGGCTATTTAAAATACATGTATATGTGGTGTTTAGGGGCAAGGTTTAGTGGTGGACTTGGCAGTGTTAGGTTAATGGGTAGACTCTTATGATCTTAGGAGTCTTATCCAAACGAAATGATTCTATAGTTATATAGGTACACAAAGCCATCTAGTGATTAAAGAAACTATCTTGTTCTGAATAAACAGCCTTAGCTTTCCCACAGCTCACCACTCAATAATTAATACTATCATTATCCCTCACTGCAAGATAATAATGAATTGCAGGAGTCCACAGTCCGAGAGCCTAATTTTAAGCAATGAATTCCAAGTAACTGCTCTAACAAAGATGACTGCAAGAGGCTGCAAACGTGTGTAGGTGAACCTCAGAAGCCATGTGGGTTTAAAGCTCAGTTAATTCATGGATAGTGAAAGCTGTTTCCCTTTGAGCTTCCCTTTCCAGTTCAGCCCTTGAACAACTCTTAGAAGTAAAAAGCAACTGCTGCTCCTTCCTTGTTTGCAACCTCTTCATTCCTTAATTCCTTTTCTCTCTGTTGCAAGCCACTTTGCACTCCAGCAATCCCTCCTCTCCTGCCCAAGCAGGACCTTTACCCTCAAAATGAGGACTTTGAGAAGTAAGTTTGAAGAAGAAATGCATAACCTCCAAGAAGAAAAAACAGACAAGTTTATAAAAAGAATCTTTAGCCTATCCGAGTCATATCTCCTGAATGCATTGGTTACATTGTCCCCTATGGCTTATGTTGCGAAAGAAAAATTAAGAAAAAAAATATATATTGCAATACTAGTCTAAACTTATTCCTTATAGGTAGCTTCTACAACAAATGCAGGACCAATCTCACAAACTGCAGTCTGCTTCAGCATATTCAGGAGGAGCACCCAGATACCGAATGTAACAGAAGAACTATGGAGAGGGAAAGGAAAAAAAGAAGAAAAAAATAATTTAAAAGGAAGACTTCTCCAAGGCGAGCCAACTTTAAGACTGCATGGAGAAAAACCACTCACTACACACACATGCTAATATTGAAGTGCTTGATGTAGTGAACCTACGCTCTTTCAGTGTAACCCGTGAAATGCACCTTTAACGGTAGCCATGCAAATAACAGAAACAAAAAGAGGCAAGGTCTTAAAACAACTCTCCTCCCAATCATACTCACAAGGTATCTTTAGTCTTTTCATGGGATTATCTTCACAACATGTGTATTTAGTATTCACAACATTTAGTATTCCTGAAAGCTGTAATAGCTTATTAAAGTTTTCAATGGCTTTGTGAGGTAAGAACTGACAGAGACATTTGCAGCCATAATGCCACACGTATGCCCACGCCTCACGTCCTGACAAAAATAAAGCTGAAAAGCCTCAAAGACTCAGTTTCAGGAGAAATAAAATAACAAAGCCCAATTTCCTGCAAGTTTTCTTATTGATTTTGCATCTAAAAAGTACAAACCTTGTTTGACGATTTTCCTGTTGTTTGTTACGTTGTTTGTGAGGGCTACCTCCTAAAGTGAATTCTTTTGTGTACATTAAAATGTGAGATCACATTACAGCTCTTTTTCACCTGTATGGTTGAGGCACTTGCAGGTAGTCAGCCACCTTTGCTTCTACCTTCTCCATACTAGTATTTCTTTCCAATACTTAGAAAGAACAGCAAGAATATGGGAGTCAGAGCTTTTTTCCTCCCAGTTTTGATGGTCAGCCTCCAGAAAGTGTCACCAAAAAACCAGATCTTCCAATAACACAATATTCCCAGAGCAGGAAGAATCCCAACAATATTTTCCCACCATATTCTAGGAAGCACACATAAATCAGTTTTTTCAAAAGTATAAAATATGACCATATTGGGCTGATTGCAACCAAAGTATCAAACAACAATGCCCTGAAAATACGGCAAGGTACATCATGTTACAACCCCCTTGTAAAGCATGAGGGACACTTCATAGGCATTGAAATCTCACTGTAAGAAAGCAACTGTGCCACTCTAGCTAGCACTCTTCAATCAATCAATCAATCAACCAACGAAAGAACTGGGGGCAGACAGCTGCCAGGGCAAAGTTTGGGAAGAATGGCTGAGATGTGACAACATATAATGGACTATGTCAAATAGTCTTAGCTGGAATGTAAGACTTGACTAAAATATACAGCAATGATAACTTTAACAGTTTAGACTTTTTTCCTACAACAGGAAATCAGGCTGCCAAATTATCATTAAAGACACCCCTGAGACATATTTAAAGTATAGCCACAACACTAAATGCATTTACATAGGAACAAACCAGACTAAGGCATCTCCAGATTAAGTAACAAGACTGTTACCAATTTGTAACTCAGCCTTGATCAGAAGGCAGCCTCAGAGTTTTTTTTTTTCTCTCTTTTAAAACCTGGATATTTTGATATGAACTAGATGGCAACACCCAAGCACTTGATAATACACTGGAATTACATTGAAAAAAATAATTAAAGCTCTGCACAATTAGAAAAGAAAAATCAGCATCAATTCCTACACGCTTCACAGCGCCCGGAACTACCTGCAATGCTGCCCGTTTCTGGTGCTGGTTTCCTTGTGCCCTCAAACCCCTCAACCTGACTTGACCCTGGTTGGAAAGGGCCCCGAAGGCCACGGCTAGGAAGGCAGCCCCGCCAAGAGCATTGGCCGTCTGAGGCAGCTGACCATACCAGCCCCCAGCCGAGGCCGGCATCGGCTTTCACAGCCGGAGCCGGGCCGAGCCGGGCCAGGCCGGGCCGGGCCCCGCCCCTCAAGGTGACCACCCTCCAGTCTCGCTCCACTGCCCCGTTCTTACCCCGGCGCTGCCCCCCGCCGGGTTCCCCACCCACACCCTCTCCTCTGCCACACAGCCCCTTCGCTGCAGCCGCCGCAACCCTGTGCGTCGCATCCCGCCCCACACCAACGGCTGCCAAGGACCTCTTGCCCTCCCTGGCAGAATCCCTGCGCCGCCGGGCGAAATAGTCCCCATTGCCCCCGGCCCTGGCGCCGGGGGACCTCCGAGGAGCTGAGACCCCGTTATCGGAGTGGCTGGAATCCTTCCGCCGCGACGCTGGGGCTCTGCCGGCATCCCCGCCCCCTCCTTTCTCAGGCGGCATTCCTCACACGAGCATACACAGCATTCAAACGACCTTCTGGGAGTTTGCAATCC
>JANHFX010004192.1:0-40540 GCA_027560015.1 Chloroceryle amazona
GAGTGTGATGTGGGGGAGCTTGGGTGGAGGGGGAGAAAAGGGGCTGTGCCCAGCTCTGAGGGGCTTTCTGGTGACCTGCATCCCTTCCCCCATCCCAGTCCCCATACCTCCCATCACTTCTGGGTCCTGGGAAGCGCAGCCTGACAGGATCACTAATGTAATATTCAGAGGAAGCTTCATTTGCATGGAGCATGCATTATTAATATATTTAAATACAGCCCCCACTCGCCTCCCCCCTCTGTGAAGGCCCTACCAGCAGCACTGAGGAAGCTGCAGGGAGTGGAGGGGTGCTGATGCAGTGCCAGGGGTGAGAAACAGCCACTTTAATCCCACTGATTCCCCCAGCCTAGAAACCTTCCACCCACTAGCCCTTTCCCCACCTACCACCTTCTTCACCCCATTATTTTCCTTTGGGAGGTGGTTGGCTTTCAGGGCATCCACCCCACAAACATCCAGATTTGTTGGTATGAAGCAAGATGCCTTCGTTGCTCTTTCCTCATCAAAAACTGTGACACTGAGGGGAGAACTGTGGATGTGTGGCCTCCCCCTCTCTTCACCCAGCTCCAGGCGAAGTGGGTATTTGGGAATATGCTGCCTGATCCACCGTGCCAGTGCAAAGCTAAGCTGTGGAGCAGAAGCCTCTTGGAGGGTAGATAGGACATTTGGGGAAGGGGGGCATAAGGAGATGTAGTTTTTGCTGGGAGGCAGCTTGTGGTTAAAAATCGGAAAGGTAAAAATCACAGGCAGAGGCGTGTAAGGCAGGAGGGAGGGAAGCATAGCTGTGATGATGTCCGTGATGTTTGTTCCTACCTGGGTCATGTCAGAAGCGAGATGCATCTTCAGGCAGAATGCAGCTGCCTCATCTGACCCTGTTGAAGAGTAGTGGAGAGCACTGCTCACCTGGGGAAAAAAACTAGTCACATCAAGGCCTGTTGAAACCTCCCAGTGCTGTCAGCAGCTGTGTCAGCTGATATTGGCACATTTGATGAGAGAGATACCTGGCTGCTCTCTCCCTCACCCCAAATGCTGTGGGTTTTCCCTTGGTCCATACCTGCAGCCCTCACCCATGCCTGAGCACCAGAGTAGGACAGAAGTAGTTCAGGTGATGAGCAGATGTGCTACGAGAAAAGATCCCTTTTTCCGGGAATAGGGGATCTTTTGCTTTTCTGCCCCATGGAGCAGAGCCCTCCTGAACAGTGAGGGATCCCAGGCTGCTGGCAGGTATGGGAGCTTCTGGCTGGAGCTTCCCTGGCAGCACTTTGGGTTCTGCTGGTGGGGAATGTCCAAGCTGATCCCAGTGAAGAGTTGCAGCAAGTCCTTGAGCTCTCTTTGGGGTTCTGCAGTGGCAGAGCTCAGTGTCCTCCGATGTCTTCCCATGTGGGAAGATGGGGGGGAAGTAGGACATAGAGTTGACCCACTGAAGGGAGGCAGGCTGAACCCATGGGATCCACCTCCTGTGCTGAGGCGATGCGAGTCCTCTTTTTGGTCTGGAAGGGGAGAGTACAAATCTCAGGGAGACGACCAAAGGGCTGTGACCCATCTCCAGCCCTTTGTCTCTGCTGGATCAGGATGAGTTTCCTGAAGCTGTGAAGCAGATGAATGCTGTATTTAAAGCCCCAGACTGAGTCAAGCTTGGCATCTAGGAGGTGACAGCAACTATGGCACTGCTGTTGTGTTTGCTTTGGTGGCGAAATTGTCTAGCAGCTTCACTTTAGCAGAGATTTCCTCACAGAAAGGACTGACCAAATAATTTTCTGTCACTGAGGAGAAATGACCTCATTTGCTCAGCACTCATAAGCCAAGAGGAAATCCAGTTCCAGCCGACCAGCTTAGGTACAGAAGGAGGGAAGGGCAGTTGTCACTCTTTCTACGGCATTATAAGGGGTGGGAAACAAGCTATTAAGAGCCAGGTTGAGGTGAATGACTTGGAGGGTTTGGTCCCTACATGTTGCCTCTTGCAGGGAGTCTTTAAGGTTCTCAGGCAGCCTTGATTTGGGTAGACACAGTGGCTACATGATGCCTTACAGCAGTAGTACCAGATGCCATGGAGATAGGCAGGCAGTCAAAACCTCTTAGGAGAATATGTCCTGCTGTTGAAGTTGAGGCCCATCCATCCTCCTGTGCTGACCAAGCTGATGTGTGGGGCCATCCCTTCCCATCTGCAGTCACCTCAGGGAGTGCATCTCCAGTTTTTCAGCCCTTTATCATAGAATTTTGTTCCAGGACATGCTTTAAGGAGCTGATGGTGCAACATAAATTTCACAGAGGTAAAAAGATGTGTCTGGAGCCCAAGAATTGATGTCCTCCCCAGTGCAGAGACACCCTCACACAAGTTTAACAACCATTGGGTTTTTATAAGCTGTAGAGAAAGAACTGTTTGCAAGAAACTGAGGGTTCTTTTGACTCCTGTGGGTGTCAGCCTAATAGCAGAGAGATGAAGAAAATACTGTTGTGAGGAAGGATCATCAGTCACATAACATTGGGAGAGGGTCACAAAATATCAGGAGGCATCCCTAGCTCTGTCACAACTCGCCTGTGGGGAAGTCCCTTCTCAGCACTCACCTCACTTATGAATGGCTTGGGTGATAAGCTAATCACCATGGAAGGCACTATAGATGTGCAAACTGTGCTTGAGGATGGTGTACAGCCTACCAGTTGCCTCAAGACAAGGTGTCATGTGTTTGTATTTATTCTTCCCATGGCTCATGCTCAATCTGTAGCCCAGATGGATCAGAGTGGTCTGGGTATTTTTAGGTTACTCTAAAGACTCCATGAGCTATTCTTCCTCTGGGAACATTGGTTTATGCATGAGAACATGTATGTTTGTGAACAGGGAGAGAGCTGTTTTCTGCTAGGCTTTGTCTGTCCTCTCTTCTTGTATGCACAGGTTACATCTCTACATGCACAAAAGTCTGTGCACATGTGTGTCACTTGCTCCTCGGCTTCATCTGTATTATCCATGTATATGTGTTCCTGGGTGCCTTTGTGTATGTGCCCACTGTGATGTGGATAGCTGCTGTGGGTTTATTTGTGGAATGAGCATATGTGTGCCTCTTTTCCATCTCTTGAACTTTATGTCTGTTCTTGAGGTGTGTATGTATGTAACTGTTTGTCATTGTGTACCATGTTCAGCTGGAGGACATCCATCCGACCTGTCCATGTACCTTCTTCTCCCCACCTCACATGAATATGCTTCTTCCTCTCCCTGGGGAGAGGTTCTGTGATTTAAGAGGTGGTCCTTTAAGAGATGGTCCTGAGTTGTACTACCTGGTGCCTCATGTATGAAGTGAGTTAGCTTTCCAGCCATCTGTGTACTCGAGTACATCCAGAAACATCAAGCCTTGAAGCATAAGGGAGGCCCAATACATATAATTTCAAAGGCTTTGGAGAGACCAGTCTGGAAAACCTGGCATTCAAACCTGGGTGCTACGCTATCTGAAGGAGGGTGATAAATTGGAGGGAATTCAGAGGAGAGCAACAAAAATGATAAGAGGACTGGAGGGAGTTTTTGTGGGGAGAGATTAAAAAAAGTAAATATGTAGAGCTTGGCTAAATGATGATTCGATAACAGTTTACAAGTATTAGAGGACTGTAAACACCAAGGAAAGGAAGAGATAACTTAAGGTGGTAAAAGATGGGCAAAGTCAGAGGTATGGGATGAAGCTGAACAAAGAGAATATTTGTCTGGATCTGAGGATACGTGGAAGATTTCTTGTGTGAATGTTCAGACCATCTATGAAATAGTCTGTCAGGTTTATTGAGATGGAACTGCTTGCAGCAAGGACACACATGGTGGTGAAAAGGGGTAGAAGGAACAAGCTAGACCTGGCCAGTGGTAGAGGTGGAGTGATCTGCAAGGCCTCTTCTTCATATGCAGCACTGACAGGAAAGTTTTGAGAGATGTTTGATGGTCTTTCACCTTTTATTAATTCCCTGTCTCATGTCTGGGGAGAACCTCCAGACACTGCTGTTGATGGAACAGAGAAGTGGTTCAGGAGGAATGAGTAAATGGAGTTCTCTGATGGAGGTGGAGGACATTATTCCCTCCATCTCTCCATCCTCTCTGGTTGGAGAGGTAGTCTGGGAAGCAGTCTTGTAGGAAGTGTCTGTAGGTGAAAAGGGGCTTTGCCACAAGAGCTTTCTAGGAGGGTACAGGCTGAACCTACCAAAGCAAGTGGTTTCTCTGCTTTCCAGATAAAGATGGCTTGGCATGGGAACAGTGGGTTCAGGATGGCCAGACTTCCCTCCTTTGAATTCATAGCCACAGATGGTCCAGAATTGGGACAACAAGGTCAGAAGGATTAACACCCCTCCCTTTTTTCCCCATTGCAGTCACAGGCCAGGAAAATTGAGTCAGATCATAATAAAAGGATTAGTGTGGAGAGGCTGCCGTGAATAGAGTGAAAGACAGGTCAGGGAAATGGAAGGGAATTCAAGGGGGTTGGCCCTGTTACAGATGGTCTGCTGAAAGGGCTCTGTGTTTATCAACAGGGAAAGGGGATTTGGTCTAAAAAAGTCTGGAAAAAGTCATTGAGGGGGCTGGCTCTCGAGCACAGATGTTATTCCCAGCAAGTATCTGTACTGGGATGACTGTTTGAAATGACCTTAGACCCCCTCCCAGCTTTAGGAGAGAGGGAAAACCAGTCCTTCTTGGAATGGGCTCTGTTGTTTGTTCCCTTGTCCATCCATCTCCAATGTGATCTAATGCACTGAAATACTGTTACTCATAGCTACGGTTTGCCTGTGACTTCTGGGTCAGCCTGGCTATGGAAAGCCATAGGAACATAAGGACCCTGCTGAACCAGGTCTGAGATCCTTCTAGTTCAGTATCTCCAACACCGTCTGAAAGAGGGAAGGGCATAAAGATGGGATAGCTGTGTAGGAGCACTTCCTCTGAATATTCTTTTAGCCTCTGGTGATGTGTGGCTGAAGGACCTTGTGCTAGAAGATCTGTTGTACATTTCATAGGTGTCCAGGGATTTTTTTTCTTCCCTGAATTTGTCCAGCCAATTTTTGAAGACAGGTGAATTTTTAGGATTCCAAAAATCTCATGGTAGGAGGTTCTGCAGCCTAAACATGCAGTGTGCAATGCAAGACCTCCTGTTGTCTGTCTGAAACTTGTTACTTCCAGGTTTAATTTCCTGACCCTTGATTCTATCCCCTCCTGTGTCTTCTGCAGCTTTATAGACCTGTCTCATTTCATGGTCTCTGCTGTCCCTTTTTCCAGTAGCCCTTCACCTTTCATCTTCCTGCATCTATCAGCTGCTTCTTTCTTGGCTAGAGAAGTGCAGCTTTGTAGTGTCAGAGGGACATGAGGCATTGCTAGGTGGGAAATAACATTGCAGAGATGAGCTGTGCCAGGTCCTACCCAGATGAAGAATTTTGTGTCAGCTGTGGTGGCATGGTGGTGAAGAAGCAGGGCAAAACCTCTGAAACCAGTTGAGAGTGCCCTTGCTCATCAAGACAGGACCCTAAGGAAGTTGAAAAATAGGAAGGCAGTTTTGAAGTGGACCTCAGGATATGGGGATAGCTTCTCTGAGCATGAGCAATGGATGTCAGCACTGGCAGGAGCTGGGACTGGTCAATACAGAGCGAGTAAGGGAATTGGAAGGACAGAGGTGATGGAGATGTGATTACGGTCCAGACTGATGGTTATTCATATAAGCAGATTGATCTTGGGACAGTCTGTAGACATGAGGGTTTGGGGAAAATACAGTTTGGATGTTCTGCTGTTGTGATGGACAGTAGAGGAGAGTGGAAGGAGAAGGTAAGAGGACATGGATTGCCTATGAGGAGGCTCTCAGGCCTAAGCAAAGCACAGGGACATCTTGTCCCACTTGAGAGATACCCAAGAGTCAGCTCGCAGGTCAGGACTAGGCCTTTCTATGGCAGATTGAGAGATTTAGCAACCAAACCTTGCTGAAATTAATATGTTCTCATATTAGCTGAGATCCTCAGCCAGGTGATGGAGAAAAGATGGATGAAAATGAAACACCAGCCATCTTATGAGCAGTTGTCAAACAGAATATGGTCAGAGGGAGGAAACAGGCTCATGCCAGTAGAAAAAGACCCTGGTGGAGGAGTCCAGCAACCTTGCGGTGTTGGAGGTTACAGGGAAAGAAGAATGTGCCCTCAGTAGCCCTTATGACATGTCTTAGAGACATTCCAATGTCTGTAATGCCTTAATTCAAAACCTTCGACTTAAGGGCTGTAGGAGACTGAGGTAAGTGTTAGAAAGTCTGCTTAGATGCTGTCAGATGTGACCTGGGCCAGGGCAGGCAGCAGAGAGAGTGAGGGACAGTCATGTCAGCAAGGGGGGGAGGTGAGGAGGGAGGTCTGGTGTGAAGGAAGGAGCAAGGGGTGAAGGCAGAAAGGCCTGATCAGGAGAGACAGTGGTGGCGAGATCTCTGTAGCACCCATTTATGTCTCGAGACCTCAGTCTCTGGTCCCCACAGGGTACCACTCATGGGGCAAGGAGCTCTTCTCCGGCCCCAGCAGCCTGTTCCTAGCCTCGTTACAACATGGGACAGTGCAGCTGCCACGCTCTTCCTTACAGACCAAGGAAAGTGGTGGGACATGTATCACACCAGGTGTGTATAAAGCTTTTCTGCCAGTAGTCAAGAGCGGAGATGGTGAGGGAGAGGGTATTTTTTTCTGCCTCCCCCTCTCACTTTCTGTCCTTTCCTTTCTTCAGTCTCCTCCCCCATGCTGGCTGTAACCTTTCTTCCCTTCCCTTTCTGCTCACCTAACACCATCTGCACCCTGCATCTCTGTTTTCCTTTAATCCATGCAATGGATCAGTGACAGACCCCCACTATAATTTTTTTTTTATTAAAACCCTTTATCTTGAATTAAACAAGGTCAGGGGAAGCATCTTAAGGCATCGCTTATATTTTCTGTCTCTGCCTCAGAGCAACATATAGGATGGCTCAATAGGATTAGTAGAAAGCACAAGACTGGACAAACGGATTTGGCAGGGGCTGGCTGGTGGGCCTGGGGGGGTGGGAGCTGCTTGCTGTTCTGGAAGGTGGGAGAGCTGGGCTCTGCTCAGGGCCTCCATCATTGCCTCCTGCCCACCGTGGCTCTGGGCATGCAAAGGCAGCTGGGCTGATGCTGAGCGGGATCCTGATGCTGCCCTGGGAGCCCTGGGAGCGAGCAGCCTCAGCCCACAGCATTGCTCCTCGCTATGTGGGGCTGCTTAGCACCAGCTGGCTGCCTCAGGGATGAGGCACAGGGGATCTCTCCGGGCTTCAGGGGTCACCACCCCCAGCCCAGCCTCTCTGCAGAGCCTGGAGGGATATGGTGGTTACAGCAGAGCCACATACAGCTGGAATAGCACGGCTCAGGCCTCGGGGACAAGCCAGGATGCCATTCCCTGTGGTCACAGGTCCCCATGGCAAGCTTCCCGCTCCCATTCCCTGTGGTCACAGGTCCCCATGGCAAGATTCCCGCTCCCATTCCCTGTGGTCACAGGTCCCCGTGGCAAGCTTCCCACTCCCATTCCCTGTGGTCACAGGTCCCCGTGGCAAGCTTCCCACTCCCTCCCTGGCCTGCCGGGTGCTGCTGGAGGTGTGAATTAACAGTCCGGAGGAGCTGTCAGTAGGCACTGCTTCCTTGGCTTGGCTTCTTATGCTTCCCTCCACCCCTGTTTTGTCTTGGGCTTTTGCAAGAGCATGTTTTAGCAGAAAGTGTGAGGCTTGCAGGATGGCAGAAGGGCAGTGGGCCATTTGCCCAGCCTGTCTGGCACACTGTGCAGCCCCAAATGGTTTGTGGCCTTTGCTCCCCTGGTGTCTCAGTGCTGCTGAGACCAGTTCTCTCGTCTCCTTACTGGGGAGTGGCTGATTCTGTCTGGGATGGGAGAGGGTCTGCACCAACCTGCCTCTTCGCTCGTGATGACCAAGCTGATTTGACCAGCCTGTATCAACAGGGACTCATTGCTTCCCCACCGTACAGTGCACCTGCACTGAGCAGAAGCCCCAGCCCATTTGTTCTCCGATCCCACAGGTGACCACTTCCCTCTTTTCCCCGAACCCCACTCTGTCCTGTCCTGTGTTCTCAGTGTACTGGAACTCAGTGGTCAGAAAGGAGACTAGAGAGGGAGCATCTTCTCCAGCTGAAGCCAGCTGCTACAGCCTGCTCCCCACCAGGCAGACACCCCTCCTTGCGCATGGGATTCAAGGGCATACACCCATCATGTGCGTACATATTGCAGTGTGAATCGAGTGTTCAAGGGAATAGAGATTCACACAACCTCAGCCTTGCTTTCCCAAGCCTCCCAGAAAAATGGGATAGCTGGATCAGCCAGGGACATGACTGCTCCTCCCCAGTGCAAGGATTTCCCTCACAGGACTTGCCACATCATCATCTTCTCATTAGCAGCCCTTCTCCAGAGCAGATGAAGTGTGTCTCTGAGATCCTGTTTTTTCATCACCATCCTCCTGCACCAGTCTGGCCATACATCCCAGGGTTCGTCTTTGGTCTGAGGCACCCCAGCCCCTCAGCATGCACTGTCCCTGGGGGAAGCTCACGCTGTTTCCACACAGAAGAGGATTTGCATGCATGGTTGGGGAGAGACAGCCTGGCCTGTTTATTCTTAATGGTCCGTATTATCTCCATTAATAATGCCACCTCTGCCTCACATGCTAATTAAGGCTCAAGATTGTTAATGTAATAGGGAATTTGGGTAGAGACCACATAAGACTGGCTGGATTAAGTTAACCTTATGGACTGTTAATGGATCTCCTGGAGGGGCATTTCTGCCTAATGAGAATCCAGCCTGAATGGTAATCACGGGCTCGCTCTGCGCTGGTGAGGCTGCAGGGCAGGACGTGGGGAAGGCATTGGCAGGAGCTGCTCATGGAGCCAAGGAGGGAAGAGGAGGGTGCAGGGCTGGGGGAGATACCTCAAGATGAGGGAAGAATTGGGGTGAGTGCAGTAGTGATGCTGATGATGCTGCACAGGGGAGAGCCCCAAAGAGGCACCAAGGCTGGCCGCGTGCTTTTTGCAGTGGGCATTTAAATATTAACACAAAGGGCTATTTTTCCTGGTCGTGACTGCCAGCAGTAAAAAAGTCACCCAAACTGCATTAGCGTGAGCAGGGTTCCTCTCTGGGGGGGAAAATAAAACCTGGCAAGATCCTGGCCTGGCTCCCAGAGACCTGCACTGTGGGTTGTGGCTGCAGATCAGCAAGCCAGACCTTCCCAGCCTGGTTTGTATGGTGTGAGGAAAACATCACGGAAGGGATCTGGCACTGAGCACTCTTACATGTAAAGGGTCCACTGCCTTCCTGGGGAGCAACAAGGTAAAAGGCTGTGTCTTTGTTCAGAAGAAACCTGAGGGTAAATTAAAGGGAACAATATTTTGCTCAGAGGCTAGGCTTTCAGTGAATAGGGTTGGGTGAAGTTTGAGGCTATCACAGTTTCCACCTTGAAGTTGAGGCAAAACAGATGAAACCTAAGTGTTAGGCTGCATTTTCAAGGCAAAACTGTATGTTCATGTGCCTGGATGAAACTGGGTCTTGCTGGGAGCCTGTGAAGCCTTCTGGGGAAGGTGTACATATTTTCACATCTGGCTCCTGTGTGCTAGTTTTCTCCTCCGGAGGGAATAGGTGCGAAGTGGGTTATAGGGCAAAAGCAAAACCTGAAACAGAGGCCAGTTGTTTGCTTTTCCATTTGGGGAGTTGAATAATTTAGATCAGCCCCAGAAAAAAAAAAGATGTAGAGCTCAGGGTAGGGTGTTTGGGAGGAAGCAGTGATATGTAGAATTGGTTAAAGGAATAAAGAAATGTCTCTGGCTTTTTCTTCTTGCTCAAGTCCCACTGCCCCAGGAGGTGCTCCAAGTGGGCAGGCTTTGTGTTTTGGATCCTAGCCTGGAGGTTACTCAGTATGTGTGGGATCTGGCCGAAGGTTTAGCTTTCTGCTGTGGGAGCAATAACAAGAGTAGCTAAGACGTGTTGCTTTGGTTCCAGAGGTGCAAGTCTGAGCTGTTCTGAATGCAATTTGTGCAAAAGGTTTCTTACACCAAACCCATCTGTGGGTGATTCTGTCTGGGGAATTGAAAGTCAGACAGGTATCACTGTAGCTGCCGGAGCCTCTCTATATTCCAGGCTAGAGGGACTGCTCTCTCCTAACTGTTACTTTGAACTGCCTTGCCTGAGCTGTGTCAGCTTTAGATGACCCATGGCTTGGATTTGAATCATGACTCTGGTCTGTAGTTATCAGGGTTTGGCAACAAAGGTTTGTGGGTTTGGAGGAAGGTTTGTGGGTTTGTGATGCAGGTCCTGGGAGCTGGAAATGGGTGACAAGGACATGGAAATGGAATGGGTCTGATTCAGGTTGGCCAGCAAGGTTTTTCTTCACTTTTTGGCTCTTAGTATGGGAAGATAGCAGGGAACTGCAAGGAAAGGAGTTCCCTTGCTGTGTGTTGGTGTGTGGGAGTTGGTTCCCAGGGCAGAGAATGCTGCTGCCAGTGAGCAAGGGGAACTGAGGGAAACTGAGAAAGGAAAAGCAGGAGGAGAAGGAAAAAAGGAGAAGCAGTGCAGGAACCAGATGGACTGCTCCACCCAGAGAGAGATCCCATCCTTTCAAAGCTGTAGGCACCCAGGGGTGCATGCAGCACCTGCACGCTTGCCATAGTTTTGTGCGGTACTCACAGCATTGCTTTTGCAAGGATGCTCACTCTCCAGGTGTGCAGCAACACATTTGTGTCACGCAGAGATATAAATGCTGCCACACGTACCCAAGGCAACCCACAGAGGACACATCACTCCCTGTGGCACCTTGTGAATGCACCGATGTTCTCAGCCAAGAAGAGGTTTGCACATTATTCACTGTTCACCCTGTAGTACAGCACTTGGCTACACACACGTACACATACACGTTCCATACATCAATACATGGAGTTCACTGCCCACAACAGGCATTTGCACAACACCAACACACGGACGCTCACCAGAGGCCACACATTGCTGGACAGCCATGACACCACGTTGTCCATGGTGCCCCCTTTCAGCATTATCACTCACGGCAACACTGAGACACACGCGTGGTTTTGTATCTTCCAAGTCTCCTTGCTTGCCAGCACAAAACTGGCATGGGAAGATGAGGGAAAACACATCCCTGCAAGATGAACAAGGTGAATGCCACACCGGTGTATGCAGGCAAACCCACATACGCATCCCCCTTGGCTCTTCTTTGCCTTGCTTTCGCGCTCCCTTTTCCTTTGTTTAAGCCAGTCATGGTGCTTCTTCCATGCCCCTGAGGAACAAGAGTGGATGTTTTGGAGGTCAGCTTAGGATGATGGTTCCCTTTTCCACTAGTGGCTCTCTTCATCTGTGTAGCTCAGTGCTAAGTATCTCAGAGATGAAGATCCTCCTTCTGTATCCACCTCTGTGTTACCTCTCAGCACCTATTAAAAATCCTGAATCCAAAAGCCTCTTTAAATTGCCCTCATGACCGCACTTTAACCCAAGTAGCACTTCAGGCCATGGTGGCTTTTCCAGGTTTAGTTGCATGTGTTCGCTTTGATCACATGGGGCAACTCCAGCTCCACTCTGCTCTGTACATGTGCTGTGCTGAGGCCAAGAACTCTCTCAGTGTCCCCTTTCAGCTTACATTATTCATCTCCTGTAATGCACAATGGATGTTTGCGGGGAGAGGGATGCAGGTACAGTTGAGCATAGTGCTGGGGAGCAGACTTTCCTCGCAAGCAGAAATTGCCTGAGTGCATGGGCCAAGTCTGATCGAGAAAAAGGAAATTTATACTTCTTCAAAGCACTTCTGAAAAGTGAGTGGTGGCAGCAGTGGTGGTAGAGGGGAAGATGGATTGGTTTGGAGGGGTTGAGGTGGTGTTGAGGGCTTCCCTGTGTGTTTCTTCTGGCTCTTCTTGTGCTGCTGCATGAAAATGAGTGTGGTGCGTGCGTGGGAAGGTGGGAGTGATGTGGGGGAAGGTGTGAAGTAGGTGGCTTTGGGCAATAGAGAGTGTGCATGCCTGAGTAATGGTGGGGAAAGTGCACTTGCATGTGCTGGGAAGGGGGCTGGGGGTGTTTGGTGAAGAGCTGTGGAAGCAGGGTGTTGGGGCATGCAGTGTGTGGGAGGGAATAGCCTGGAAGAGGCTATTGCAGTGTACACTTCACTGACTTACGCTGAGGTGTGCCTGTACGGGCTTGGATCCCATGCCTGTTCTGTAGCACAGGACAAAGAGCTTGTGGGACTCCCTCCACCTTCCCTCAGTGTGGCTGGGGCTAGAGCTGACCACTACCCCTGCATCACACGTGCCCACGCCACTTCTATGCCACCCCCTTCGTGTCTGTGGGCTCTTCTTTTTGTACCTGTGCCAGTACACGCTGCTCCAGTGATCCCACTACAGCCACGGACCACATGCCTGCAGTTGCACCTGCACCCAGCTGCTCCTCCCCTGCCTAGAAACCCGATGCTTTCCCATGCCTCTCCCGTTTCCCGGGGGCACGCAGGTACACGCGCTTGCCCTGACGTTGAACCCAGATCGCTCTCCATCACCGATAGCGGTGTCACGCTGTGACACTACTGAGCTTGTTAAACAAGCCTGCAGAGTGCTTGCTCTGTGCCATCCCTGGTGCCGAGCTGATCTCTTCTCCTTCTCTAGTCCCTTCTTACCCACCTTGTGCTTCTCCTTGTCTCTCCTGTGGCCTGAGGGAAGCTGGCACCTTCCTGGTCAAATCTCTGCTTCCCCTAAAGGTTTATGTACTTCTTCACCATGTTTAGGTTTTGCATTCACATCCCCTGATGCTACTATCAGCCAATTTCAGAGCACTCAGGGCTGCTGGGACCTTGCACTCTTCTTTGCATGCAAATTATGCACGGCTGTCACCAGGGGAGAGGAGAAAAGGAGAAGGGATGAGTATGGACGCTTTTACAGGCTTTCTGCTCCAGGGACTTTGCACCCAGGAGCCGCAACATGTGTCAGCAGACGGATACATAGGCTTTGCTGGGAGAAGGTAGAATGGGCAGAACTAGAGAAAGTGAAAAAAACCTAGATGATCTTAGAGACAGAGGCAATTTAAGTGGAGTTGATCCGGCAGTGTGCGCACGGGCACAGCTGTCTCCAAAGTGAGTTCCAGCTTTGTAACTTTCAATGATGTAATTTTTTTTTTCTTTGGGTGAGTGATGCTGGCTGTCTGCATGTCGTGTGTAGTTTGTGTTTGTCTGCCTGTGTTGGATGTTGATGAGTATTTGTGTTTTCCATGTGACAGAATATGGCTGGTGTTTGATGATGCTGGGGCTAGCGTTTAGGATCCAGAAGGATGGCATGCCACTGTGTGGGCTGAGCTAGGTAGGTAACAGTATCTGCTGCGATCAGTTTGTATGCTGCAGGCAATTTGTAAGCCTAGGATATTTGTAGGTGATATGCAGCCAGTGGTGCTTGCTTGACTTACGTGCCTAAGCACGTGAGGGTGTTTTGTGTGCTTTTGCTTTCGTACAGCTTTGTGCATTATGATACGCTGGTGTGCTGTTTGCACCGACACAGATGTTTGTCTGTGTGTGTGTATGTGTATAGGGCATTTTTCCTGGTCTTTGATATAGAGGTGGGCTTAGTAAATGATGTGCATTTGCGTGAGTGGTCAGGAGTTTGTGCGTGGTAGGTACGCGCAGATATTCAGCGTGCATTTGTGCAGTGGTCTGTTGCCAGAAATATCACATATGCGTATTAACACAGCTGTGAAACTTTGTAGGTGCAGGATGTATGTGAAGAAGAGAAACCCCTCACGCTTTGGAGAGACCCTGAAATTTTAGGGGATGTATTCAGGGCGGTGCGTGGGGGTATGAAAAGGCTGGTGAGTGTGTGTGGTGTGTGTGTTTGTACAGCATCTTCAGAGCAGTCTGAGTGTGAGCCGTGTGCTTGCAGGGGAGCGTGCCTGGGTGATGTGCGTGGGGCTAGGAGGTGGCACGTCTGCGTGCGTGCGGCTGTGTGTGTAGACACACTTCACCCTCTCCCTGAGTGGCTCTGTCAGCACCTTGCCCTGTGCTGGGCCAGGTGCTGTCTCCTTCTGGTGTGCAGCGGGACAGACAGGCTCTTTGGGTACAGACCATCCTCTTTTGATCCTTTAAATCTCTGTCTGTCTGTCTGTCTGCTCTGCTGCCTGTGTCCAGTTGTCTATTCCCATAATCACTGATACACCCTGCCTAGCTCACACCCCACGCTGCCTGTGGACTCAGCAGCTGTGCATCTCTCTGTCCCTCCTACACACACACACATTCACACACACACACACACACCCTGGATCTTCATCTGTGGTATATTCAGTTGCTATTGGAAACCTAAGAAAGAAGTGAATCTACCCTCCAAGTCTTCAGCTGGTGTTTTTTATTTTTTTTTTCTTCCATTTTTTTTTTCCCTCCCCTTTCCTCCTCTCCTCACAGAAGGCGAAGTCGTTCGCAATGAATCCATGGCAGCTTTGATCAAGCAGTGAGCTGGACCACCTACTCACAGGCCACTCCTTGATGTGACTGAAGAGAGGCCTTTCCCAGCACTCGTGGAGGAGAGCAGAGCCCTGGATTTACGTCCCGCACACTCAGGCACCCCCAACACCAGCACTGTGAGGTAAGCCAACCTTGGTGCCTATGACTATGCACCTCTCTCCATCCTTTCCTCCCTCTCATTGCTCGTTCCCCAGAGGTGTGAGGGAGGGGAAAGGCAGGGGGTTCTGATGCGCTGTGAACAAAATCTAGCCTTTCATCATCTCCCCCCTCAGTGATGGAGAGCTGCTTCCTCCCCTCCAACCCCCTTCCCTGGCAGCTCTGCAGGCAGGGCTCCTTTTCAGAGCGGCAGGGGGAAGCATTGCGGGTCCCCCCAGCACGCAGTCCCAAGTGCGTTCCCCTCCTTTTCCGTTGCTCCCTTGGCACACACCTGTCTGCTCTTCTCCCTGTGGTGGCATTTTCCTCCCTCTCTTGTCTTCCTCTGGAGAAGGGGCAGCTGGGCTAAGGCTGCTGCAGTGGAGCATCAGGCTGATTTGGCCAGCAGCGCGGCTGGGCTCTGCTGCCCTGGCGAGGGTCCCCTCGGGGATGCAGCTTGCAGCAGAGCAGGAGTGGGCATTGTGCTACCAGGAGTGGGGTGTGGGGGAGGTGTGTGTGGGGGGTTCCCCTCCCTCTTCATCTCATGGATAATTTGGGTATCCTGATTCCTCCTGGAGGGTGCTGGCCTCCATTTCCTAGGCAGGTGCCTCCTCTGAGTACCTAGCCCAGCCTTCCACAGTTTGTGGGGTGATGGGCATGCTCTTTGTCACTGCTTATCTGCTGTCCCCTGGTGCTCCTGCCTGGCTGGAAGGGATGTTTTCCTGATGGAGACAGTGTGTTTCATAATCTGGGAACGTCGTGTGCCCTGCACAGGCAGTGAAGGGGCCCTGTGCTGAGCCTGACCCATTTTGGGGTGCAAAGCTCTTGGGAGCACCTGAAAGGGTGCCACCTGGGGCTGCCCTTGGTGCCCCTTTCCTCAGCTTCTCTGTGGGGAAGGCAGGAAGATCAGCTGCACTTATTTCCATGCCTTGTCTCTGTGCTGCTGGAGCTGCTGCGTTGCGGGGACGGCAGTGGGGAGCGTCTGTTTCTCCCTTTGCCTGGGCAGGCCCATACATGCTGCCGGCCCGTGAGGAGCATGGATGTGCCTGGAGGTGCCTTTCCTTAGAATAAGACCCTAAAACAATGAGCGGCTTGCAAGGCAACAAGCAAAAGGCATCCTCAGAAGAGTGGATTTTAGAGGGAAGGTTTGGGGATTTGCCCTTGCCAGGCTATCGTTTCAGGTGCTGCACAGACCCTGGCAGATGCTGGGGTTTTCCGAGTCAGATTTTGGGGCTGCTGCATTTCTCTGAGGGGAAGGGGCTTGCAGGGTCTGTACTGCTGCACAGCCCTGTCTGTGGTACTGGTGTGGTGTCCCCTGAAGGAGGTGATGGGTTACTCCCTTCCTGCCCAGCTCCTGACTGGTGATGCCTGTAGGTGCATCTTCTAGGGCATCTCCCTGCTGCCACCGTGGGACTCTGCTGTCAGACCTCCCTGGCTGCATTTCCTCTGCGTCCCCTCTCCAACTACCCTGACTCTTACCCATCCACCTGAAGTGCTGACTTCAGCTTCTGCCTGGTGGTGCCAGCAGTTTTTCTTCCTCTTTTGGAGTACCCCTGAGCCCCACTTTTCCCTCCTTCTAACTCCCTCTCTAGCACTTCCCATTCTTCATGACCCCTCAATGCACACCATGCTGGGCAAGAGCAGCATTGGGCAGCCTCAGGAAGGCCTGATATTCCCCAGCGGGATCATTTCTGGATGCTGCTGCCAGCTGACAATACTGTGAAGTCTTCTTTTCCCCTGTGGCTCACACCCCTTGATGTGTGCGTGCGCGTGTGTGTGTTGCAGGTGACGGAGTGACTGTAGCCTTGTTGATGTGTGACTTCTCCTCTTGGCCAGGGACTGACAGGCAGCGTGACCATGCAGTTGCACTCAATTTCGTTACTGGGGAATTTGCAGAAAGCGAGCTCTTCCCAGATGGGGCCTCTGAAGCCATTTGGCATTGGTTAAATTCCTCAGCCCTCTCAGGACATGGCTTTGGCACTACCTCAGGGTGGACAAGACAATAAATCCAGCTCTAGGGAGCTTGGTACTGGGTCAAAACTGCTGCAGCTACAAGGTAGAAAATGCTGATCCAGTATGAACTCATTCTGCTGCTTCAGATTTGTTTAGAAAACAATGTTGGCTTAACTCTGTACTGGCAAGGTTTATGTTGCGTTTGGTATTATCTGTCTGCACAACTCTAGCTTGATTCTGGCTCGAGTGTTGTTTGTCCTTCCACATCTGGCACGCATTCCAGATCATGTGTACTCTGGCTAATTTGACGGATACAACTGTGTGCTGCAGCCAGCCTGGTTCAGTCCCTCCTGTCTGGCAAGGCAGTTTGAAAGAGGGTTGAATTAGAGTCTTAGCAGGGAGCAAGCCACATCCCACACCAGGCAGCTGCCCTCCTCTTTCAGGAGTTACAACAGCCCTTGTCTCCCAGGTGCCTCGAGAAGTGATGATGCATGGTGAGGCAGAACCCCAGCCCTCTGTCACTCCATCTCTCCTAAGCACCACCTGAGGCATAGGGAGATCCTAGAGAAACAAGTATGTCCTCTGTCTGGTGGCCACATCTCTACCTGGCACTCCCCAAATGCTTTTGAGCAGTGTCTCGCACTATACGCTGTCCTGGAGAGCGTGTGCGCGGGGACAAGAAGATGACACCAGCTTGGGAGGAGGGTAGACATTGAGCTGAAAAGGAAGGTAAGGGAAGCGGTCTCTGAGCAGGAGGATGTTGCTCTCTAGCCCTGACTATGCTGCAGCCCCATGGTCAGTGCCCAGGGCCTGGGAGAGGTGTTATTGTTCCTCACAGGATCACGTTGGCAGAAAATGGGGTTGCACCATGGGTGGGAGCAGAGACAGGCTCATCGGAGGCTGGCACTCACTTGGGACAGAGTATGAGTGCAAACCCTGACTGTTCCACTGCAGGGACTTTTTCCAGATCTGTCACTCAAGTGCTTGTGTTGCTGAGGGAATTGGTTTTATTTGGGGGGGGTAAAAAGGGCAGGAAGATGGTGAGGGGTTGTTTGCCTCATGCTTGTGTGTGGATTGTGCAAGTCTCTGGTGGTAAGGAGGAGCATTTGCTGAGCAGGTTTTGCAGTCTGAAGCCATCTTTACTTCAAAACCTATCAAGTTGTCCTTTTGGGGGTTGAAGCCAAGAGATGAAAATGCCTACAAAACCTCCTTGCTAAGGACTCCTGACTCCTATACCCAGCGAGGTCTCTCACCAGTCACCGTGCTGTGCCTCAGTTTCCCCTGCCTTTACTCGAGGCATGCTGTAGCACAAGCAGTGCAGGAGAGGAGGTGGATTTGCCCAGTGCTCCAGGCTGAGCAGAGGGATGCTCTGGGGAAAGGGAGGTGCAGCCTGTGGATTCTGCTGGCACGACTGTGTGCTGACCTCCGCAGGGGGCTGGATGCTGGAGGAGAATATGTAATGACCAGGGTGCTGTGTGCCAGGGCTGAGGCAGTGATTCGCTAAAGCCTCTGTTTGTTTGGGAAGAGAAAGGGAGTTTGTGGCTTGTCACTTGGAAAACAGACTGGGGATTCAGTGGCAGAGGGCAAGCTTCTTGGCTGGACCTCCCCAAGCAGCCACACCGTGTGTGTGTGTGTGTGTCAGGGGAGCAAAGGGGACCCTGGTACAGGCCATGACTGGCAGCTGGCCATCCCTGGCCCCCATCACTTCACCTCCGCCTTGCATTGTCTGCACAGCAACCACTGAGCAGGCGAGGACAGCCCTGAGATGCTCACACATGACAGACCTGTGCACGTGAGGAGAGGGAGAGGGAGAGGAGTAAAAGCCTTGCTAGAAGAGAAGCTGGATGGCATTTGTGCTACCTGCCTCCCTGGCTTAACCCACATGTGGTAGCACATGCTGCCATGTCCATGCTGCTTCATCGCAGCCCAAGCAGGCACCTTCAGCAGGCTTGCCTGGTGTGTGGGGCCAGGTCACAGGCTGGGGAATCATGCTGGGCTAATGTAGGTGATGGAGCACTGGAACAGGTTGCCCAGAGAAGTTGTGGAGTCTCCTTTGCTAGAGACTTTCAAAACCTGCCTGAATGTGTTCCTGGGTGGGCTGCCCTGGGTGACCCTGCTCTGGCAGGGGGCTTGACTCGATGATCTACAGAGGTCCCTTCCAACCCCTATGATTCTGTGAAGAAGAGCTCTTCCCTCCCTGAGCTCTTGCCCTGTTCTCATATCTGCTCTGCTTCTTCAGGTGTGAGTCCTGCCTTGTTTCTTGGAGGTGGAGACCTGTGGAGAGTGGTGTGGAGGGAAGGGGGATCGCAAGGCACATAGGAGTATGGAAGAGATGGAGACACTAAGAGGGAACACCTGAGAGGAAAAGGGCAGAAGCAGCAAAGTAAGAGAGGAATGAAGAGGGAGGCAGGAAGAGAGCAGCATGTCTCTGCGGTGACAGTGCGGTGTGGAAGTCCCTTATGTAGGTATTACTGACTAGACTTCAGCTTGCCAATGTTTGAACTGGGCATGGATGTGGTCTGAAAAGCTGTGTCAGGAGGACCAGCTCTGCACAAGGGGACTGCTCATCTCCTATCCCAAGTCCTTAACCTAGGGATGAACGAGCCTGAGATTCCCTTCTCCTGTTCTGAGCTGTCTGCTGTGGATGTTCCTCTGTTCCTGATACAGAGAAAGGAACATAGCTGATAAACACCTCCTCATGTCCCGCTGGCCCTGTAGAGCCAGAGAAGGTGAGTGTGCTGCCCAGCACTGCTGAGAATTGCTTTGCTTGGTACGGAGGGATGTTGGTGAGGTCATAGAGCAAGCCACAGACTTGCCTTTAGACTGCTCCACAGAAATAGTGAAGACCACATTACCTGACACAGACAATGTCTGCAGGGAATGAATTCTACATGCTACACGAGGCAGAATTTTCTCTGCAACTGCCCCATCAACATGTCCCATAAGAATTGAATAGCAGCAATCAGATAAGAAGGATTTATGGAAGTTTCTCTTCCTCTTTTATGAAATATACTTGAGTACATATCTGTCAGGTAAGGTAGTGTCCTGGGTTTGGTTCAGGTTAATTACCACAAACAGCTGCTGGCCCAAGGAGTTGTGAGGGGCCACAGCTGGGATAAACAACCCAACCAGCCAATGGGATATTCAATACCATCCTGAGTCATGCCTCTATATAAGGGGAGGGCTGCTGCAGGGCACGGGTGCTTGTTTTCAGCTCACTTCAGTGTGGAGGGAGCAGGGAAAGTTGGTGTCTTGAGCACAGGTAAAGCCTTCCTGGTTTCTATCACTTGTTTTGTCTATCATTTCATTGGTAGTATTATTATTATCATCACTGTTGCTTTCTTCTCTCTTTGTGTTGTTTTATTAAACTGTCCTTATCTTAATCGCCAGGGTTTCACTTTTTTTTCTTCCTCCCAATTCTCCTTTCCATCCCCCAGGAGGGGGTGGGGAGGAAGTGGTGGATGAGTAGCTATGTGGTGTTTACCTGCCAGCAGAGGTTAAGTGATGACAGGTAGGTATGCCAGGTCTGTCATAGTGTAGGTAAATTTCATACAGATGTTTCCAAAGCCATTGTTGATGGGACTGTGGCAGTTTCTGGAGGCTGGAATGCCAATGTTGGCTTGCAGACAGGCTTGCAGGTGAACATATACCCACAGTCAGGCATTCACTGGGGTGTTTCCACTGTGACACAAACCTGTGTGTGCTTTTTGCCCATCTTGAACTTCTTCCCTATCCCCCCTGCTGTAGGACCAATGGACCACATGACTCAAAATCAGTGGCATATCAGGGCCAGCAGGTTGTGCCCTGCTCTGAACTCCCATGCCTTTTAAAGCCAGCCAGCATGGTAAGAGCTATTGAGGACTGGTCCATCACAAAGGCAGAAACATTCATATAATGGGACTACTTATTTGAGTTCCCCATCATTTCTCATTGCGTTTCATGTCTTGGGGCTGATTCAGTTGAAAGGCAATCAACGCAGCTAACAGCCCAGCATTGTTCTGCTCACCTTCTGATTTACTTCTTTTTATCCTCACTGGGTTTCATCTCCTCCCAGGTTCATGCATCCCCCAGCACTGAGGTCACTTTCTTTTTATTGCACCTTAGGTGTATATAATCAAGCTAGCTCCATTCCTGCCCTGAATCTGCTGGGGTCAAGTCAGAAATCACTATTCAGCAAGAGACCCAAACAAATGAGCAAAACTAGCTTGGTCGGTCAGAACAGAGTGGAAGCTATCCAAGAAAACTCGCAGTGATCAATTCCAGTCGCCTCCTGTGTTTAAAGTGACTAAGTATCTCCATTTTTAGGATGTTGCTGGGGAGCTGAATTTTCTTATGATTTCTCTTATATCAGCTGTCCCTACCAATGGTGTTTGTGAGAGTCTTTTCCCATATCTGCTTAGCTGAGGTACTGCTGGAAACTATGCTGGTAGAATAATGGGTGCTGGGACAAAGCCAATCATTAAAACACCCCAAACAGACATAAAAAACACCACAAACCACTGAAAGAAAACACAAAGACCTCCCCCCCCTTCCCTGAACAAGAAGTTATCAAGTCCAGATGGTTAAATCTGAGAGTTTGGAAGGAGCTTAAGTGATTGAGCTGCTAACAAAAATATACAATCTCTTGTGGAGAAGGAAAAAAAAAAAAAGCTACTGATTAGGGGAAGGGGAGAAGACCAAATGTTGTACCTATATTTAAAGAAAAAGGCTCCAGTAATGATCTGGGGAATTAAAGATCAGTAAGCTTTGCTTCTGTCTCCGGTAAACTGATGGGAATGATGATTAAAAAGCAATGCTTGAAGACAACTGGAAGATTGTGGGCTGATAGGGGCTAACCAGCATGGGCTTGGCAGAAGAAAACTGCATCTTGCTGATCTCCTACAACTCTTTGAATGTGTCAATAAAGCAGTGGATAAAGGAGAGCCAATTGATATAATGTATTTAGACTTCCAAAAGGCTTTTGAAAGATCCTGCACAAGAGCTACTAAAGAAGTTAAGTAGTCAGTGAGAGACAAAATATTGACATAGATCAAAAACTGAGTAGGAGACTGAAAGAATGAGGGGATTAAACAGTCAAGTTTCACCATAGCAAAAGGTTAACGTGGCCTCCAGGTTCTCTTCTAAATCCCTTGTGATTTACTGTATTGTTTAATGACTTGGAAAGGTGGGAGGAGAGATACGCCTTATGAAAATTTGCAGATGAGACAAAGTTATTAAGTTGGCTGTGGCCAGGAAGGGCTGTGGGAAATGCCAGGGAAAGAGAGCTAAATTAAATGAATGCGCAGCGCTCTGGCGAATGGAGCTCAGTGTTGATATGTTCAAAGTAATGTCTGTTGCAGGGCAGACTAACAACTCTGGTTACCCCCAAAGGTCCTGAATGAAGGGTATCAGCCAAATGAAAGCGTGGGCGGATGTAAGTGAGCTTTTTGCAGAGCTCTGGCCCATGTAGTGCTGCCCTCGAGCAGGCAAAGTAGTTGTTTGGCTGTGGAAGCAGTGGGTAGAAAGCGCTCTCTGGAAGAGCTGTGAGGCTCTCCGGACACCTGCAGTGCTGCCTCGTTTGGAATTGCATGTTGAACTGGGGTCAGCCTGTTTCCGAAGGATTGCTGGAGAACTGGAGGGGCTCTGAGCTGAGGCAGAAAGCCTGTGAACAGCCCCAGGTGAAGTGATGGAGGAAGTGGGGATTGCTGGTGTCTGAGAGGGGATGTTGGAAGGAAATAAAATTATGAGACTTAGAAGTACTTTTGTCCTTCCTTTCCTTATCACACAGGAGTGAGGGAATGCTCAGTGAAATTAAAATGCATGGGATTCAGGTTCACAGGGTTGGACTGTGGAGTTCCAAGTCATGAGATTTTGTCAGAACCAAGAATTTAGAAAGGTTCAGAGTGGACTTGCATAGTTTTGTGGAGAGCAAGGGTGTGCAAGTGAGCTTTAATTAAGCGTGAGCCAAATTTTAGAGCCTGAACCTCCTACTTCAGTCTTCAGAGCCTGTATTAACCTGCAACTCCTAACAGCAAATAAGAAAATGAAGATAGAACATATTGTCCCTCACCTGCCTGCTTTGAGGTCTTTCCACCTTTTTCCCCTCAAAAACTGGTGATGTCTTTTATGAGGGTCAGTGTGGACATGTCTCTGATCTGGAATAGTTGTTCCTCAGTGTGCACCTTACCTTAATAACACCTGCTGGGATATGACCAATGGAATTCTGTTCACGTCTCAACATTTCCAGCATCATGCATTCAGGAACATCGTCAAGCTCAGGGAAGAATGGGGTCAGGTTCTCTCCAAACATAAACTGGCATAATCATGTTGAAGTCACTAGCAGAGGGTTTCAGGCTCTGAGTTTGAACTTGATTCCAGTGAAAACCAAACACCACACACATACATAAAAAAAAAATAAATGCAAAGCCACCTAAACTCTTGAAATTGCCCAAGATCAGAAACCTAACCTGGAAATTTCCCAGACAGTTCTGGGAGATTGCCCATGCTTCCACCTCCTGCCTGAGCTCTGGCTGCAGCAATCAGCACCAGGATAACAGGGTATTGCAGCCTTTCCATTTGCCAGGACAAGTTTGAGCCCAGAATTAAAAATCTGCTGGGACTGAAGGGAGACGAGAAATCCCTGAGCCTGTAGAAACTTTGAAACCTTACCTGATCATTCCTTCTCTCTTCAGTGTAAGGAGCTGAGTGTATAAACACCTTCTCCCTGTCCTACAGCATTCCCTACCCAGGAGCACGATTCCATTTCTTGGTTTTTTTTTTTTTTTTTTTTTCTTCACTGTATACATAATATAGGGTGCTGAAGTCATTAACAGCTTGGCTGACTGAGCTTGTTCACAGAATTTGATTTCTAGCTATTTGTGTGTAGCACACACAAATCTCAGACTCCTCATAAGTATGTCTCTCTCCTGGGCAGCCCACGAGGTGTGACTGGAGTGACTCCTTGCGCAGGGAAATGTTTTTAAGCCAGGAAAACAAATGCTGAGGATCATCTCTGCATGCCACTCTTTTTTCTGGATCTCTGACCTCTCTTGTATTCTTATAGCTGTGATTGTTTTGGTGTGTATCTTGGAGCTACACCTACTGCAGCTGATGTGGATAGAGTGGGAGCAGCCAGGCTCACCTCCCAGTGCCAAGAGACCTGGGGTCAGTTATCACACCTGTCCACGGGGTTAAAAGTTCCTGCATTGCCAGAGGGAACTTCAGCAGTGTTCCAAAGGTGATATCATCACAGCCCTTTCGAACCTCTGGGGTGGAAGCAACATCTCCAGCACCTCTTCTGGAATCCACGATCTGGGGACTGAGGGGGTTGAGAGACGCTGACGTCACCCCTGCTGCGTGCCAGCAACCCCAGGGCTTCGGAGACAGCTTGATCACCACTACTCTATTATAGCACCTAAAAAGACCTCTGGGATCGGAAGATGATTGCATCTCTCTGCTCTATTACAGCAACCAATGAACCTCCAAGACCAAAGGATAAATGCACCATCTCTGGAGTATTACACCATTTAGAAACCTTGTTCACTGACTCACAGCTGTCTTCCCCTCTCCACCACCACCACCTTCAACTTGTCTCTGCAACCAGCCACCTCCTCTGCTGAGGTGTAGCTGGATAATCCTTGTGCTTTTACATCATCTGGCTCTGTGCAGCACTGAGATGAGACCACACTACCTTTTCACTTCTTATGTCACTGGGGAACACTGGAGTTGTCATGCATTTGCTAGCCCTTCGCTCTACGAGTGCAGCAAGGGATCGCTGCAACAGACCATTTCCACTCTTCGTACAGCATTGGTGAGCTGCTTGTACTGCTCTGCTGTGGCAGATGATCTGCTCTTGCCTCTTACAGGGCAGGGGCTCTTCTCATACTCTTATGGATATTTCAGAAGCCAGTTCAGCACCCGGGAATGGCTGTGTCAGATCAGCAACTGGACCTTACAGACAGGAAGGGAGAAACTTTGAATGTCTGGTCAGTGATCCTGGCATTTAAAAAGCACAAATTAATTTCTCAGCCACTCTAGAGAGGTGGAGTTCTGTCATGTTATGAACTTGACTTGTAGATTCTGGGGAAAATCCTGAAAGCTTTTGGTAATAGAGGTTTTAGTGAGTTTAATGCTGATGGAATTAGAAGTCTCAAGGCACTCATTGTGAATGGATTTACATCAGGGAGATTAGAAAAAGGAAAACATTATTGGTGTCCAGGAAACTCAGGAGAGCAGCTGTCAGCCGGTTTAGATGGAAAGTTCCCCAGTGGCAGACACCCTGACAGCCAGGCAGCACACACGTGCATACCCTGCGGGGTCAGCTCGAGCACTCACGGACGGGAGCCGCATCCCAGGGTTCACTGCAAGCCCCGTCGCACGTGAGCTCTCACAAGGAGATGTTTGCACCAGCCAGTTTTACAGGCACATCAAATGTAAGTGAGCGCAGCGATAGTCTCTCTAGTTCAGCTGGCCTGCTTATACTCAAAGACCCACATGCCTCACCCAAGTGCTACTGGCCTATCCTGGTGTGTTCATTGCCATTCAGTCCTACAGAAGAACATGGGGGAGGAAGACCTGCCCTCCTTCCCTCCTGTGGGAACACACTGCACTAGAAAGACTGCAAAGCAATCTCTTCCTTTGTGGATGGGCCCTTTACTGTCCTTTTCTTCTCACCTGACATGTAGCTATGAAGTGCAGTTAAAAAGGAGATTGGGGAAGATCCTTATAGAGGAATATTGTGAGGTTTAGTAAACTCATCGGGACCATCTCCAGCTCATGAAATCCACCGGCTTCAGCTTATCTGGGAGAGTAACCTGGGGAGCCATCGGTGTATGTTGGCCAGGTTCTGCTCCTTTTTCCAAGGCCTCAGTGCTTGCCACTGCTGGAGGAAGCACGCTGGGGTCAGATGGCCCTTGCCTGTGCTCTTAGATAAGAAGGGCATGGTTCTGGAGGGTCTGGCCTGTCTTGGATTATCCTGCTGGGGTTGGGTTTCTGAGGCTGTCGTCTTTGCTGAGGGATCATAGAGACAATAGAAGAAAAGACACCAAGAAACCCATAGGGAGAGTGGGAAGGGTTTTGGCCTTAAGTACAGGAGCTGGTTATGCTCCTCTCAGGAAGGCCCTGAGAGCTGATTTGCCTGACACCTATCGTGTTATTTCTCTCCAAAGTCCTCATCACTTGTTGGTATATCTTGTTGAGAGCAGAGATCAGGATTAATTCACCCTGGCTTTCTTTTTAAGTGAGACATCATCCAACTGAGGACTCAATTCAAATCCTGCTTCAAAGATCTTTATCTCCTCTGCAGCCTAGGAGAGCTGACTGGGAGATCAGGCTTCACTAAAGCAGGGACCTCCCTGCTCCAGGGATGCTGGGCAGGAGGGAGAGCGAGGTGCCTTGCCAGGACAGTGATAAACCTGACTTTATCATCTAAGTGCTCACAAAGCACCACCTCTCCTAGCACTTCATCAGTTGCCCTTGCTTTGTAAGCTGAAAATAGTGCCTTTTTCACAACGTACGAGAGCTGGGATTCATGCCATCTCCTTTCTCCTTGTTGTCTCTGGGGGGCTGGTTGAAGGGGGGAGGCCACTGGAGTGGTTAACAGTGCCCTAAAAACAAGGTAGATGGTATTGAGTACCAGGAGCAGGGCAGGCATGATATCTCTGATGTCCCTCCCAGTGAGTGGGTAGATGCCATCAGGGGTCCACACAGGAGGAGGAGATGGAAGAGAGGAAGGAGGGCGAGCAGCCTCAGTGCCTCCCCAGGGGGCCCCTCTTGTGCTAGCAGGAGGCGGTGGGAGTGCAGGGAGTCAAGGAGGGAAGGCGGGGATGTGGGATGCTCTGCTGGAAGGGAATGAGTGGGCATTGTGGCAGACAGGCCTCGTCCCTGGGCTCCTATTCATCATCTGGAAGGTGCAGCTTAGAGTGAAGAAGGGCTTTTTAAAGTAAAGCACAGGATTTAGGAGGAAAAACATTAGGATGGTGGTTGGGGACATGGCAATGTGCAGCGAGTGGTTAGCAGTGATGTCTGGATAGGAACTGGAGCTATCCCTGGAGGTGCAGGCCAGATCCGTGGTGGGGAAGGGAGTAAAGCTATTGCTGTGACTACTTATCCTTGGAAATGTCTGTCCTGCTATTGCTGAGGATACACTTGGCCTGAAAATGTATTGCATCTGAGCTGCTGGGCATGCAGCCTTTGGGTGGGTACACAGCGCGACTGGGACATGCTTCTGCGTGGGTTGCACTGGCACTGCCGGAACCCGTGTATCTCAGCAAAGGGAGCCACTCCAGGAATGGCTTTGCAACTGGCACTGCAAAACCTATTTTGTCCTTCCTGCATCCTGGGTGAAAGAGCTTCTCTCCCACCATCGTCTTTCTTGTGGTACCTCTCTTTCTGTCGGTCTATCCACGGGTGAAGGAGAACATCGGTGCCAGTGCTCCCCGCTGCCAGACAGCCGTGCTGGCTGTTGGAATAAGCTCATTCAGGCAGGATGCGTTCACCCGCTGTAAACAGTAGTCATGACTATTCCCAGGCAGAACCGTGCTTCTGGAGGACATCTAGCACAACTAACTCATCATGACAACCAGCAACAACTTCAGGCTGCTTTCACAGAGCTGTTTGTGGAATCACCTCGGCCCTTTAGCACAAGATGTACACTTGCAGGAAGCCCTGCCAACTAGAGAAGAGAGAGGCTTCTGCTTTCTGGAAGTGTATGTGTCTCTGGCAAGTGCTGGTCCATGGCTAACTGACAGGGCAGCTATCAAAGCTGTAGCAGGAGCAATGGGTAAGGTAACTTGGGCTGCTGTGAGCTTTTTTAGCAGACGTGAGATGAGAGAAAGGGGTTCTTCAGCTCAGTGGGACGGCTGGGAGCACACTGCAGCTGTAAGAGTTATAGGAAGTTGTCAGCTGCAAAAGACTGTGGTCTTCAGGCCTTGACTTAGGTGAGGGCAGGTTCATGAGCACACAATGTGGCATGTTCACCGCTGCCCTGGAGACGGGAAAAGTTACTTGAAGGCAGGCCCTAGGATTTTCAGGACTTGGCAGTTGCTTTCTAGTGCTGAGGAAATCTGGAGTTTTCCTGTTGGGACTGCCTGGCAGAGAGTCAAAGCTGTCTCATTTGCACAATTAGCTGTGTTTATGCTCCCTGGTTTTTCAGCAACTGCCCTGTGCGTGAAACTGTATCCTCACCACAGAGCACTGGGCTGAAGAGAGTCTAGTGGAGTGTGGAGGCCAAGTGCACCTTTGATGTGTTGGAAGATTACATTGCCTGCAAATACACGAGGATGTCAGCATGGCTTATATTATCTGCACCACCGTGGCATTTTACATTCTCACAACATGCAGGAGGGTGAGAAGAGGCAGACTTTTCATGGAAAGCTGCCTCTAGGCATTGCTATTTTTCACTTCACCCTTGGAGCTGGTGAGCCTGGTACTGTTGCAGGGTGACATGCATGAGACAACCTGACACCAAGCAGGAGGACCCATGGGGCTGTATCATGATGTAGCCAACTAAGTGAGCTGCTTGCCGTTGCTTTGATGTGATCCTATGACAGTTGATGCTTTATTCAAAGCGCTGGTTACAACTTCCTTACTCTTCTCTCCCAAGCACTTCAAGGCCAACCAATGTATTAATAAATTAGAGGGATTAAAATAAACAGTGCTTTGAAAATCATTAGGCATCCCAAATGTCTGGAAACAAACAGCAGCTGAAGTAAAAATACAAATGCAAATAGGCTAAGAACTGGGCCATAAAATATTGTAGCCTGGCACGGGGGCAGCTATGGAAAGAAAAAATAAGTTTATTCCCTTGTCTCTTTGGGCTGGGTCAGATGAAGTAGTACTGGGGTACTGTGAATGAGGAATGGGTCCCTGCCCCAGGAATGTTCCCCTGCAGCGGCTTCACTGGCTGCAGAACAGGAGCGCGGGGAGATGAGGCCACAAGCACCAGCCACGGGGCTGGAGCTAAGGCAAGATTTGAAGGCTGCAGACTGGAGACCATCTGGGTGAGCAGCTGTCCTAAGCAGCTCCTTCTGCTGCTTTTGGTCCTGACCCTCACCCTCCAGGCACTGCCTACCCAATTCTCTTCTCTCAGCTCATTGCCTTTCTCACTCCAAGTCCAGCTCCTCTTTCGCTCTCTGAAGATCTAAGGACTGACACAGCCAATTCACAGAGCATCCATTTCATTTTCCCTCAGTGGTACCAAAGCTGGTCCCCCAACACTGGTGACCACATCAGCAAAAATTCTGGCTGCTGCCAGGGCAGTGAGAGATCATGTTACTCAGTGACCTTTCCTCTTCCTGCATCCTGGCCAGGGTGATGCTTTTATTGTTGGGAAATGCTGCTTTTTTGTATGTGTGTCTGTCTATGTCAGGTCACAGCCACACTGTAACAGCACTGTCTCAATGAGCAAATGCAGTCCCAGGGGACATCACAAGGGGTACAAGCAGTGGATGCGCATGTGGCTGCTGATCTGATTGCTGAGATGTTTTGGGTGGTATTTACAGGGAAGTTACCTGAAATGGGAACTATCTGAGAAATGCATCAGAGCAACACACACGTCTTTAGTCTTTAAAATACGGTGGGGTCCTGCTTAAGTAATGAGGGCTGTCAGTCTCAGCTCTGTGACTGTAGGATGCTTTTAAGCCAGAGAAGCACTAAGGAATCACAACTGGCTGATGTTCCTAGCCCAGCAGGGAAGAGGGAGATCCAGTTTTCCAGACAGTAGTTGGAGACCCTGGGTTGGTGAAGGAGATATTTACCACCTGCGGACGGAGCAGCCTGTCTGTGCTTGGAGAAGAGCATTTATTTGTGAGGAGGAGGAGGGGTTCAGCTGGGAGAAGTCTGTCTGATTCAGGAATTGCCTGGACCATCTTGAGTTTCTCTTGCGTGACAGACTTCTCAAGCATCACTGGCCAGGGAAAAAGCAGTCAGAAAATAAGAGAAAGCTATCCTAGGAGAAGGCAGAGCCTGTCGGATAATTGAATACCTCTCCCTGCCTGGCCAGCATGCTGTGAGTGGAAGGCATCATGAGGCCAAGTGCCTGCCACTGCCAAGGGACTTTTCCCCTCCACATATCCACTGGGATTTCTAATCTAGGCTGGGTAGGACAATGCTGTCATGTTAGTAATGGTATAACTCTCTTAGCAGTCTACCGGTGTGACAGAGTCACAAAGAGAACAGTGTAGGCTGCATATGCACTCATGCTTGCTAAGACTGTAATCCCAGCTTTGATTTTCTCTCCCTCTTTAATATATATATATTTTTTTTAAATAATCAGTTCAAACTTAATAACAGTGATTCACTAGTTGCCTGTTTATCTATCCTTGGCACAGAGTCCAGTTTGGATTGCACAGAAGGATAAGGGGGAGAAGGAAGAAATGGAAGAGGAAAGGGGAGGCTGAAAAGTGCCTCTGTTTCCTCTCTCCATGGAAACTAAGGCTGGTATCTTTCTGTGAACCTGAAAGTCTTGGCTGTTATTTGTCTCACGTTCAGAAGAGATTGGTGATCAGCTCTGTTCTCCCTTTTGTTTTAGGTCTTTTGTGGCTTTCTTAGTAAAGGTTCAGCAGCTGTTAGCAGCTGATGAGAAGTGTTTGGTGGTCTGTGGAATGGAAGGAGGCAGGGTGCATGAATGCTCTGGCCTTGGATGGTGCTGTGGCTGTTACACTTGCATGAGACAAGAGTCAGTGGTGGAGCCAAGTCCTTCCAAGGCTTGGTCTTGCAATTGCATCTGAGACTGTGTCTGCACCTCCTTGAGGCTGACCTCTTTTCTCTGCAGATCCTAGCAGACCCTAGATGTTCCTCAGCCCAGGCAGCTGCAAGACCTGCTGTGAGACTGATTCCAGCACCATAGTGTGTTTCTGCATCCAAACCATTTTGACTCTGCCTGCCTAGGAAGCTGACCACCTCTTCTCAGAAACCACTGGAGCTGGGCAGTTTGGTTTGTGGCTGGGCAGTAGTAAGAAGGTAGGCAGGGAATTGCTGGATATGCACGTGAAGACTTTTGCTCAAGAGCTAATGTTAAGAGCTGTCTTGCACTGCTTTTCTTGCCCCGGGCAGTCACTGGCTGGAGTCACACCTCAGCCAGTCCTTCCCCAGGTGTTTCTCCCAGGGTGAGCCTCCTCCCTCTTTGTCTCCAGTGGCAGGCACAGCCCGGCTGACCTGCTCTGGGCTGCAGGTGGCTTTGCTTTTGGCTGGGTGACACTGAACATGGGAGACATGGAGCAGGTCATCCAGAATAAGTGGTTAAATGTGGGCTGGTGCATAGGAAGACAGTGAACTGGAATGGGCAGAAGGCCAGAAAAACTAAAGATCTGGACAGTTGTGGAAGAGCATTAAAGGATTACTGAAAGGTCACTTCAGCTGGCCTTCAGCTTCACCTTGGTTAACTACTGCTTACCAGTGGCTCACCATGGCAGGACTGGTGCTGATTCCCAGAGAGCTGTGTCCATGTGATGCATGTGTGGTGCTCAGACAGACTGGCATAGAAAAGACAGCTCCTTCTGAAGCTAAGGGGAGCTGTGGGGCACTCTGGCAGCTTGTGGGGTGATGAGTGATGGCAGGGAGCATGCTGTTGTGCAGGATCAGTGAAGCACTGCTTATCTCAAGCTGTCTGCTTTGCTTGCTCTTTGTCTCTTCGCACTCCTTCTCGTTCTCCTATCACCTCTTTTTTCTTTCCTTCACTTTCTCTGTGCTTGGTGCATGGCCCAGTGAATGTAATCCGTAGATAACCCTCTGTTCTCTCTTTTCTCTTCCTTACCATCTTTCTCACTCATCTTTTCTTCCCGTCTCTCACTAACGCTCTGTTGCTCTCTCTGCCAATTTATTCTTCTCTTTCCTCCCACACTCTGTCCCCGTTTAGTCAATCTCAGCACAGGCCTGTTTTCCACCAGAGCCACTGTTTCATGCTTACTCCCATAGAGGGAGGAAGGGCAGGCAGGTGTGGGGTTAAGGTGCCGGGTAGGAAGCAGAAGAGCTGAGCAGAGACTCACTTTGGTGGCCATGGCTGAGTCACGTCACCCATTCTGTGGCTTGGCTCCTTCCCTTTGACACAGGAATGCTTCAGCTGTGAGCGAATTTACAATGCTTAGAGGTTGTAGAGCTGAGGTTTGTGAAGCTCCTGGAAGCAGGCTAGAGCTCTTTGGTGCCCATGCAGTGCTTGTTTGTCTTTGGCGCCCAGCTAAGCCCAAAGCCTTGTGCCCATACTGACACATTGGAGGTACATTCTCAGCCCTGCCCATTGTCCTATTCACAAAATTTGCCCCATCCAGTCTTTCCTGAGAAATAACCCCAGAGGATGCAGCTGACGAGACTCTGCCAAGGAGCTTTGCTCTGTAGTGATCCAGAGCTATATTCCCTGCAAATCCCTGGAGACTGAGGGCAACTCCTGTTCTTAGAGGCGCTACCTTTTTAAACCAGTCACGAGTCCCTGCCTCTCCCCTTCCAGCTCTTTCTCGTCTCTCTTGCTGCCAGGCTGGTTGTCCACCATTGCTTCTTTTCAGTGTGGTGCCCGTCTCCTTGCACTGGGAGCTTTCCTTTCCCCAAGGCAGCACACACTCTGCACCAGAGCCTGCCTTGCCTGTTCCCCATTGAGGGCTTGCCCAGAGCTGCCAGATGCTTGCACCTTCTTAGCTCTCATGGGTAGGAGTTGCTATGGGAGACAGGGAGAAAGAAAAAGTGCCTTCCCCAGCAGCACTAGGAGCCAGAAGTCTTCCATTGAGTGGAGAACACCCCCCTCTTGTGCTTCTTCCTCCCCTCAGCCCCCCTTTAGAGAGCACTCTGCAGAAAGCTGCCTTTGAAGCCCCTTAATTAGTGTCCCGTGTGTCCTGAACGGAGCCCTTCATTACCACCAGCAAGAGGCACAAATTGGCATGTGTTTCAGGTTTGGGCTCAGTGCCAGAGTTTTATTCCTGTCCCCTCCCTCCAACCCTCTCCAGCTTCTCCCCTCTTCGGCACACATGCGTGCACATGCACACTCGCTCTGCCACCAAAAACCACATAGGCACAAGGGATCCTGCCAAAAAAGAGACATTCCCTTCCCAGTGTCCCAGATTTCAAACAAAACAAACAAATGGCAAAGGTCACTCTGCTCCCTGCCTCCCCCTGGCTTGCTCTTGGCTCTGCTGACCCTTCAGCATATGCAACTGCAGGTTGGGGGTCATTATCAGCCCCAGAGTATCTTTCACAGCCTGTGGCTGTGCTCAGAGGGTGCTAATTAGTGAGAGAAGGGCTGATTAGGTTAGAAATCAAGTGTTTATTTTTTCTTCTTTTGTGTGTGTGTAAAAATAGTGGAGCCAGATGGAGTCTCAGGAATGATGGGAGAAAAGGCAGACAGGACTCAAAGGAGGGGAATCTGTACCTCTTCTCACCCCTCCTGCACACACAAGGCCCTGGGTGGCCAGGCACTCTGTAAACTCACGGCATTCCTGGAGCACACACGCGGGCACCACACGTGCCCTGTGGTTGTCTTGTCCTCTTTGGGACTAAGCTGGACTCCTCTCTGCACAATTTTTACCTCTGTGTCCTTCAAATCACTGCTTATAGCAGCCAGCAGGTGACAGACATCACCCTTTGTGCCACCCCTTGTCTTGGTGGACTCCCTGTGCATATTTCCCATAGAGACATCCCACCTCACAGGGCCTTACCCAGCCAGACTGAAGAAATTCAGTCTATTTCTGCCATGGACTTTGCCTCTCCACTGCAAAAGTTGCAGCACAGGACTCCCAAAGCTGATAGGGAGGCTGATTTCCAGGAACACCAAGGCCTCTATGCCTGAAGAAACCCTGTTCCTGCCCTGACATTAAGCCAATTCTCCCCTGCACCGTTGCTAGTTTCAGCCTGTTATGGGCTGTGGGATAAGGAAGAACAGATTATGATGGGACTGAATAGCAACTTTGCCTTGCTATAAGGCTACTCTGTGCTTCCAGCTCTCCATGGAGCACCTTTGAGGCTGTGAGGGGCAGCTGAAAAATCATCTTCATCCTTCCACTTGACACAAAGGAGATCGCTGGGGCCAGTACTTTGAACACCTTGGACCTTTCTCCAAGGGATGCCGTTTAGGTTGAGAATACTTAGGTCCCAGCAGGCTGGAGGAGAAAGAGGGAAAGAGGCTGTGCTTAAGTCTCCTCTGCAGCTTGCTTTCTGGGGTGGCAATTGTGTTGGCAGATTCATAAGATGGTGGTGTCACAGCTGGAGGTTAGCTTCTGCAACAGACCAGTTTACGTGACCTAATGGGTTCACTCTGATGTTAGGAATGGAAGCTATCCCTGTCTCCCAGCTGGGGATATGATTGTTGAGGCAGGACTGAGTTTGTTTTGTTGATAATCTCAGGAGATAAGAATTAGTCACTATGATGTGCTGGAGGAGTATTTTCAGGGAGGAGTATCTGCTCAGCAGACAATAAGGGGTTTGTGATCCATTAGCATCACGACTGACTGGGATGTGTGGACCTGATGGCAAAGGAGATTCTCTTGCTGACATGAGCTGGTGGGCCTCAGACTTTTAGTTGCTCTCCAGAGCCCTGCTATGAAGTGGCTGGTGCACAGTGGCTCCCTATGAAACAGGGTGTCCAGCTTCTTGGTACAGTGGGAGAGTAGCTAGGGAACTACCAGCTCCAGAGGTGTACGCGTGGTGGGAAGAGAGGACATGTGTATGTGCTGGTGTTCCTGGGGCTGTGTGCTGTTACCATGAGGGCATGCGTGACTGTTTCACTGTCGCATGAGAGAAGGGTGTATTTGCCTGGGTACAATTCAAGCCCCATTCCCTTTTCATTGCGACAGTGCTTTTTTACCATGTGGCTCCTGCAAACAGCCAAACAAACAAACAAATACACACATGGGAACCCAAACTCCCTATTACCACCACATTGCAGATGCAGCCTGGTTTGGCCTGTATTTCTCCCGTTGCCACAGCAACAGTAAGCCAGGGAGTAAATCAGAATATCCTCTCTGGTGCTCAACACCCCCATATAGCAAAATAATAGTGACAGTGTGGAAAGCATGGTCTGACTCCCCTACCTCTCTTCCCAACTCCAGTTCAGCCAAGACCCTCCAGAGACCTGTCACATGCCTGTCAGATCTCCAAGGAGATCACAAGCCTCCTCCATAGGGAATGAGGGAACACCATCCTTGCTGGGCCCAGCAATCACCCTTATTGCCTGTTCTGCTTGCCGTGTCTCCCGTGGTGAGTGTTTAGGTCTGAATCAATGTTCAGTGTTTGTGGTCTCGAGCTGCTGGCTTTTAACAAGACAAGTCCCGTCAGCTCCACTAGAGACCAAACAGCATCCAAACCAGGCTTAGCAACCTGCTTCTTGCTTCAGCAATCTCTGCTTACAGCTGGGAGATACAGAGCCTTTAGAGAGGAGCAAAGCAATCAAAGCACATTTAGGACCAAGACTCCTGTCCAGCTGAGCTCAGAAATATGCTCACTGGGACAGCTGCCAAAAGGGCTCCAACCAGCTACGCTTTTGTGTTGGCCTTGGGCACTTCCAAAGTCAGCGATGTGCTTAGGAGAGAAATCTCTCTGCTCAGAAAGAGGAGTCCTTGGGAGGAGAGGAGGGATGGCTGCCCCTGGAACAGGTGTAGGGCTGTCCCGTGGAAGGAGGGGAGAAGCCAGAAGGCAGACTTGCATTTTCTACAGCAGCCCTTTCTGTATACATCCCAGTTTGGAGATTTCTAGGTGTTACTAAAGCCCCAGGGGATGACCTGCATCCCCTTTTCTGCCAGCGGGCGATTATAGTGTATCCATCACTTCTGCCTCCCCCAGTTCTGGCCACAAGTACCTTCATTAGGAATCTCACTATGTTCTTTGGCTGGATTTCCCCTGAGAATCCGATTTTAAGGCTCCCCAGTGATTGCTAATGTGTAAATACAGTGTGCTTCAGCATGGCAATATGATTGCCCGAGTGGATTGGAGCTGTTAACTCTTCAGCAACTGAAGATCCTCCTCCGATCTCTCTGGTGTGAGAGCCTCCTTGTTTCACAGGGAGGCAGGTCGGTGGGTGCCCAGCATGGCTCTAGGCATGCTTGCAGATCAGTGTGGACAAGTGGACCCCCAGACCTCCTCATGTTTCTGGGGAGGGAGGCAGGTGTGGGCCAAACTAAAAACAAAAAGGGCCATTTGACGATTAAATGCGAGAGCACAGCAGCAGTGTAAAAATATATATATCACAAGCCTTAATTAACACAAGTGAAGCGAAAAAGGAGGAAAAAAAGCTACTTTTTAAAGGTTTCAGAGAGACTATAAACTGGCAGCAGAGAAAAAAAAGACATAATACATGCAAATTAATGGCATAAATTTAGGGTTACTTAACTTCACAAATGTTAACAAGCTCATAAAAAAAAAAAGTTATTCTTTCCCAGTTTCCTGTCGCTGTTTGTTTAATTCTCTCTCTTTTTTTCCTCTCCGTTGAGAAGATTATGTTTTCACTATATTCATCCTAAATTAATTCTGTCTCTCTCTCTTCCTTCTCCCTCCCTCTCTCTCTCCTTCGTCTCTGTCTCTTTCTCTGTGCCTCCCTCTGTCTGTTTGCCTTCCTTTCCTGCCTATCTATCATATTCTTAATGTCCCCATCATCACAGTATCTAGTCCTGGATACAATACCATCTCATTTCTCTCCCTTTTTCCTTGCCTGGCTCTCCCCTTCTCCCACCCCACCCTACTTCTCCCCAGCTCTCAGCCTTCTCCTTTATTCTCCTGTTTTTTTTTTTTTCCTCTCTTCTGTAGCAGTCAGTATAATTCCAGCCTGGTAATGCTATACACAACACTGCCAATTTCCAAACATGCATTTTTCCCTGCCACAGGCAGACAAAGAAGGCAAGGAGCAAATTAAGTGGTCTCCGGCTGAACTGCTCGTTTCTCAACCATTTGAATGGCTGTTTGTTGCTGCAGACTGTATGGCTGGAGGCAGAGGTAAGAGTGTGTGGGCAGGCTGCGTTGGTACGCCACAGCCCCACTTTGAAACAGCTGTCACAGTTCCCCCTGCACCGTCCCCTTTATTCAAGACTCTGCCTCCATACAATGGTGGATAATAAAGGGCACAGTAGCTCCTTGCTGAGCCCAGGAAGTCATGAGCCCCTGAGGTCAGGATGTCTCTGCTTCCCACGTGTATCTTGCTTTGCTTACAGATAAAACTAAGTTTAGAAAACTCGGGCAATTGCCAGTTTAGCTCTGCCAAAACTCGTTTCTTCAGAAAGAGGACGTGCGCCTTTTGTTCTGCTTCTTTTAAAGCCACCAAGGACACCCCAAGTTGCATTACCTGTGACGTAACCCAGCCTGTCCACGATGCTACGTTGTTCTGTTCTTAGGCTCTTGTTCTCATTGCTTAAAGGGAGGATGGAAAATAAAAAAATAATCTCATTTTGACTTATGGACCAGACTGAGTCATAGGAAGACATCATTTAAAAAAAAAAAGGGGGTGGATATCAACTTTTTTGGCCACAAGCCATCCCTGGAGCTTTCAAAGTAGCCTGTAAATATTACTGCCAGCTCTGTTTCAGTATCAGAGACAGCAGTCCTGGCCAATAGCTTTTCTCCTCAATGGCCCAAATAGATATTTCAAAATACTGGAGAGCAGAGGGGGAAGTCAATGGTTTATTCAACATAGCAATCTCAGGAAAAAAAAGAGGTGAAATTACAAGCTGGAGTCCCTGGGCAGCAGTGAAAATAAGAAAATCTGAACAAGCAAAGGAAAAAAAAAAAAAGAAAATCTAAATTTCTCAAAGTGAAGGGAAAGGATCTTGGTGAGTGGGTAACAAAGGGCCTTAGGAAGAGGAAGCACAGAGGGGGAATCTGTTTTGTTTGGAAGATGTGGAAACCATCAACACAGATGTTGCAGAAGAAAGCAATTGAGAAGCTGAACGGGACTTGCATAGGTTTACAGTTGGGTGCATGCTTAAGTATGTTGCTAACTAAAGACCTGAATGAGTGAGAAGGGAACAAGGAATAATCATGCGGGAGTCCCCATGCAGTTATCAGTCTGTCCAGATTGACATCACAGGCTTTCCCACTGATTTAAATCATTGCTTTTCCTGGGTAGGAAATGAGTCAGAGTGACTACAGAGCTTAGGATTTGGCCTATGCAGATTAAGAGGAGTAGTAAGGAATAAATAAAATATGGCATATGCAAGGGTGACTAAGGACTGGAAGAGAAGCAAAGAACAGTGTGGGGGAAGGAGTAAGTGCTACAGTGAAGAATAAGGAGGGACTGTCAGAGGAATTACTTGCTATGGCTCCCTGATGAAGCCTCTGGAGAGAGATTTAGGGGGAGGTGGCATCACTCCCCGGTCATGTGTATATTACCTGGGTTAGTGGGTAAGACATTTATGTGCCCCTATTAGCTGAGTGATCCTCCTTTTACTCTGACCTTTCAGCTTGGAAATAGTCTGAAGCAAAGTTTGTTTCTCACTGAACATATTTACAGCACCCAGGAAACCCGAGGCCCAATATCAATCGCAGCTTCCATTGTGCTCTGCTACTTAACAGCATGGAGAGAGGCAGAGCAGCAAATATGGAGTGGAGGGGGGAGATTGAAATCTGGGTTGAGCAAGAGCAAAGGAAGGGGTGTGGTGGTTTTTAAATTAAGTTGTCCCTTATTTTTGATTGCATCCTGGCTTGTATTAGCTTTGGCCTACATAATTAAAATGGAGGATGACAAGGTACCACCAGAGAAAATTATTTCGTTGGGTTATTTGCATGGATCGTGTTTGCTGCATGGATGCTGTAGGAAATGCAACACTGTGAGTAGACATATGTAATTGTAGGGAGGGGGAATGAATAAACGTGTTTCAAAGAACAAGGAGAATTTTAAATGTCAGCAAAGGGGTATATGAGTCACTCATTGGGAAAATACTATTATTGGATACGTAAGTAGGACTGCACAAGGCACTCAGAGGAGGGATGCTACTAGAAAAAAGGAGAATTAATAAGTGAAGGTAGCGTTTGGATAAGTGACAGTGAATGAATGAGGAGATGTGCTGTAAGTGCCACGAGCCAAAACAGGGCCTGGAGTGAAAGCAGAGGGAGAATGCAGGGTGAAAGTGTTGAAGGATGAAAAGAGAGAGATCATGGACAACAAGGAGGAGCATTACTGGAGACTGCTGAAATACAATGGAATGGATGAGTGTTTATTAAAAGACTCTACTTGTTTTTTGGCAGAATAATGGTGACAAAGTGTTTCTGTTCTACTGAGTCGGGATTAAGGAAATAAATGAGGTGGAACTCCATGGGAGGAGAGCAAATGACTGTGCTGAGGAGGCCCAGGAGTCAGCTGGAGCTGGCCTCTGCAGAGGTGGGTTATGCAGCGATGAATGAGTGGTGTGGAGGAACACTGCCCTGCTTGTCAAGAGGAAAAAGTAGTGTTTAATTGTCACAGACGGCATTTTACAGATTACGGCCACGGTGTGAAGGAGCAGAGTAGGATCCGGGCATTTTGCATGCCTTCAAATCATGCAGCAAGAATAATTACCTAATGCTCTTGGTACAGTCAATGACAAAGTTGCAGATTTCTTGAGTCCAGGACATGTTGAACTTGAAACCTTTCAGTTGCCAAATCCAGGGCAAAATCCCAACAGACCCATCCCACATGTCCAGCTGGTCATCCCTGTAGCATGAAGCCCTGTGTGCTAGCACGTCTACCCAAGCAGAGGCCGGGGAGTCCAGCCACTTTGGTGAATGGAGTCCAATTTGCAGGAGGGGCCAGGGAATCTCCAGTCTTGGAGGAGGAGATTTCCAGAGCCTTTAGTTTGGGTCCAGCTGGGAGCAGCACCAGTTGTTATTTTGGTTTCAAAACCCAGAATTTCCAGCAAGCTGCTTTTTTGGTTGGCTTGGGTTGATTGAGTCGGTAGAGAGACAGATGTAGGTGGATAATGGGGAGAGGGGGTGGTAAGTGGCAGAGCTATTGCCTTAGCGAGAGGGAAGGATGCTGTATAAGTACTGCCAGTCCCCATTCAGTGAGCAAGTGGTGAGTCAGGGGCAGATACTGAGTCAGCAAGAAGGCGGATGGGTAGGTGGGTGGGCAGAGCACCCTGGCTAGCTCAGTACAAACCACTCGGCCACACCACTGCCCTCAGCTCCCCATGGGAAAGTTGCAGGCAGTGGTTTACACTACTACTGCACCCCAGTTTCGCCCCATCCCATGTGATTCCCCAGGCTGCCTTTCTGAGCCAGTGGGGCTTCGGAGAGGGACCTTGGCCTCTGGTGGGTACATTTTTCTCCTGACTTGTTTATGATCCTACTTGCAAGCACTGCATCTCTGCAAGGTGTGGTAGCGAAAGAAGTGGAATGAAAACAGCTGATGAAGGTAGAGAGAGCCCTTCAGCCTGTTTCACCCCAAAGATATCATTCATGCAGGCAGGGGGAAGAGAGAAAAGAAGGAAAGAAAAAAAAGAAATGAGGTAGAAACGAGAGTGAGAGAAAATATTTGAGAGATGAAAAGAAATTACCATACGGCAGGATCCTGTTATTCAACCTAATTTTCAAAGGACTGCAGCTGTCGCACTGAGATAATCTGTTAATTATAACAGTCATTGTGTTTTGGCAATGGAAGAAAAAAACAGGCTCTAAACAAGGCAAGGTAGTGGGGAAAAGAGAGGGGAGGCACGGCTGTGTCAAAATGCATGTCAGATGTTAGCTGGATGCATAGGTGGGTGAGCTGGCCAGGAGGAGGGTCTCTCCACAGCGGGGCTGAGCTCTGTGCCATTGCCTAGGGGTGGAGGATAAAGGGAAGGTGGAAGCAGCAATGTGAAAACATAACATTCTGTCCAGCATGGGGCTATGAATCCAGCCACACATTGACCAGAGGAAGAGCTCTGAGGGGCTGAAGTGTCCCTGTTAGCCCATGCTGACACAGCATTTCACTCTTGGGTCATCTGAAACAGCTTCTCTGTGTCCTGTTCCCACCTTTCCTCTGCTTCTGCTCACTGCCCCCACCCCCCCCCCCCCCCCCCCCCCCCCCTATGCCCCTTCCACCACCCTCCACCCCCTCAGCCGCGTCTTTGTGTCTTTTTGTTCCTTCGTTACGGCGACTACGT
>JANHFX010004196.1:4147-55045 GCA_027560015.1 Chloroceryle amazona
ATCCACCCCCCCCCCCCCCCCCCCCCCCCTTTCTCAACGTGAATTAAAGCTGGTGGGGAAGTAAGAAGAAACAGAACTGTATGCAGAAATTATCAGCTTGGTGGCAGAACCACACATCACTCCCAAAAGCTCACAGATAAGCAAACTTGTCAATGGAACCACCCACTTGTGCTGGACATTTCCCGAAAAGCAACAGATAGGAGGGGCTCCTGAAGCAGAGCCTTGTCTGTCAGTGAGCAGTCAGAACTGCCTGCGGACATGGCGAATCTGGATTTAAATTCATTGCCTTGTTCTGCACTGAGAATGAAGTCTTAGTCATTAGGCCACAGAATATTCACAGTAGAGTTCATCTTCCTTAGTGATCATATTTCCCCCCATACAGAGTAACTGTAAATTCACTGGATGAGAAAAGAAGAGAAAGCAATAAGGGTTCTGTTGTAACCCTGAGTTCAGTCACCTGGATGTGCACGCTGTAGTCTCCAGACCAACAGATACTTAATACCAGGACACAAAGCAAAACAGCTTCTTTACATCAGCCTGAGAGCCCCTCCAGCCTGAGCCCCTGGCCTACAAAGTGAATCTTAACTCTTTACAGCAGGATGTTGTGACATAAAAGGGCAGAATGAACACCCTTCATCCTAATAGCTCATCTGAAAAAAATATAAAATAACTTATTTGGTCATTATTTGCAGGTAGTTTGAGGGCACTACAAGCCACATTCTAGATTCAGGGATGAGCTTTCCCAGCCTCAGAGGAATAAAATTTAGTTCTTGAGTGTTTTAGCAGCTGAAATGCAATGAAGTTTGATATTAGTTGATAATGTAGTTTCTTTAGCGTACATTAAAAAGCTGACATTTATGAGTAACCCTCCAGAAAAGACTGATAAAATAAACACAAGGGAAAGAGGCTTGTCATTCTCTGTTTCTGATCTGGGACTCTGCTGTGAGATCTGCTTTTGCCTTCAAGGAAGAAGGGTACACATGAAATGAGGAAGCTTTCTGGTGTCTCCACTGTAGAATTCGGTACATGAGCACACAAATATTTGAGAGCTTTCATGCAACAGTGTGGCTCCTGAAATGGACAGAGGAGAATGTGCTATTTCATCTGTAAGGTGAAGTTCCTCGTTTTAAAACTGGAAGCAGTATATCGGCAGAGAATAAAGTCACATCAGTTTCCTCATCTAAGACTTGTAACTTTTTTGTACCTTTACATGCAAGGGACACTCAGTAGCCAAACCTGTGGGAATTGCTTAACATGATGAACGCTGTTAAAAATGCAGCTACTGCTCTGAAGAAATGGGCACCACAGGACCCCTGAAGACACTTATAAGTTTCCACATTCCCACCCAGGATTTAATAGAAGCAATTCTTGTGCTGCCTTTCATAGATTCTGGGGGATCTGGAACTCTTTTAAAACCGCTTACAACCCACCTATTTATACTCTAGAATCTTGCCAATTTGTCACAAGAGAGAGGAGATTTTCTCTCAAAATTAGCCCATTTAGGCTTCCCAGGAGGAAGAAATAGGGTTAATATTTCCTCCTCCTGCTCTTCAGGTTTGGAAGATACAGCTTCATAATGATAGATCAAGATAACGTTAACAAATAGACCAGTAAATTAAAGAAGCCTTTGGTATTGCAAAGATTGTTTCCACTTCTATTATGTTTCCTAAGTAGTTCTGGAAAAAAAAATAAACCAAGGCTGTTAGGAAGAATTCCTTGATTGAGACAATGGAGGGAAATGGAGATATTGAGCCAAAAGAGAAGTGAAAATAAGAGTAGTAAATTTGAGCTCTTGATTCCTGTGCTTGTTAATTTAGAGCATTATTCCCAGCACAGGATTCACATTCAAAATCCTTATTTCACTCTGCTGGAATTACTGGTTGCCATTTTTTCAAAGGAAGTGTTTACTCCTGAGAAATCTGCATTATACGAGGCCTGGGAGCATGACTGAAATTGAAGTTAGCAACTCAGATCCTCTTTCAATCTCCAGTTTCCTCCAAATATGCAGGGATAGGAAGAGCAGATCAGGCAGACCTGGAGCAGCACCTCTATCTTCTCAGACCACTGGGGAAAGTTAAGGCTACAGGGTGGTGGGTATAGGGCTTTGCATGGTGTGCACTGCTGGAATCCCCCAGAAATACTCTGCCTTTACCACTAATAGCACTGCTAAGAAGGGAGAAAAATTAAAATGCACTGGAGAGAAGCTTCTGGGACCACTTAACATTCATAAAGTTTTTTGCTTCGCATCCCATTGTGATCTCCAAACATCCACCCAGGTGCTGCTGAGGAATGAAGCCTCATTGACCCTGCGCCTTAAAAAAGCCTTTGCAGGAACTTTTCTCTAAGCAGAAAGAGGAATTATTTTATTCTTTTTTTCTTTTCACATTACATCCAACCAACGGTCAGACACAAGCACAGACTTGCTTCCCCGCTGGCAAGTTTTCAAGCATCTTGGGATGCCTGTTGATTAGGGGAAGCAAGGAGCAGAACAGCAGATTCCAACAGCCTTGCTAAACACCTGCAGCTGAGACAGAGAGGAATTGCACAACATATAAGGGATCTGCTGAGACAAAGTTAGGCTGTTCTGGTTTGAGTGAGAACAGAACTAATTCTGTTCAGTGATTTTAATTTTCAGCTCAGTCTCTTCTAACTGCACTTTCTGAATTTAACAGCAGATTTTTACAGTGTCTGCTTCTAGCAGCAATGTTTAGAGTTACTACCAAGCATTGGTGTACAAACCAAGGTCACCACTAAACCTCGTGCGCCACATTGGGGGTTCAGAAAGTAAAAGGCCTCTCCTCCAGGAAGGATTGGCCAGGACAGGTGACCCTAAACTGACCAGTGAGGGATTCCATCCCATCTACATCATGTTCAGTATAAAGCTGAGGGATCACAAGGCTCAAGCCACTTCTTCTGTGGCTGGTGTTCAAGGAGGACTCTGTCTGTTCTGCCTACATTCCCAATCTGTGTGTTCCTGAATCCAGTTCTTGTATCCCGTCCCCATCTGCTGCTAGCCCAAAATGGGATTTCCTGAGTGCCTGCCCACAGCACCAGTGGTGACAGTGACATAACTATCTTCATTAAAGACGTTCTAGCTTTCTTTTCTAATCCATAAGTCTCTCTCCCTTATTCCCTTTCTCTTAGGGAAGCGGAAAAAAACGAGCATCTGTTATAGGTCTAGTCAATGGCCCTGATCTTAAACCTTGACAAAGCCCTGCTTAGACAATTCTAACATACTCAGCAAGTGAAAGATAAAGGAAGACTCAACATAGGACAGTGCTGTATTACTCATTCAACTCACTCTGCTTTCTCTCCCAATTGCAAGATTTGCTTCACATGGCTCACTAAACTTTTAGAAGGAATGCCACAAAACTGACAAGCACTTCCAGATGATGGTGAAAAGAACTTCTACTATTTGTATTACTGTAGGGCCCAGGAGCTGTGGTGGTAGACCAGGAACACAGAGCTAAGTAGTACAGACAGAGCAGATACAATCTCTTCCCTCAAGTCCTTATAGGCCAGCAGGACACTAGTGCCTGAAGGCAAAAAGGCAGCCAAGGAAGGAAGGAAATAACACAGCAGTGGTGTTAGCAGCAGTCAGAAAATTCATAAACATTTTAGCAAAAACAAGGTTTAAATGGAGAATGGCAGAAAGGAGAATGGCCCAGCCTGCGAGGGGATCCTTCCAGATATGAAGGACTGTGTAGCTACAGAGCACCTGGACATACGTGCTTCAGGTTAAGTGAGCACAGATGCATCCCTGGCTGCATGGAAAAGGGAGACACTGTACTGAGAGCAAAGAAGAAGTGATAAGGGGGTCATCAAAGGATCAGGCAGGGCCTTTAAAGTAATGGTAAGCAGATAATGCTGGCGGTGGTAAAAAAAAACCAACCAAACAAAACCCCACACACCAGTAGGACACACAGAGAGAGCAGCCAGCAAATGGCACCAGAGGAAGCACTTTAGCTAGCTGCAAGTAGGGACCTCTGCTAAGAGTCAGAGAAGACAACACCATAAGAATTCAGTTGGTGAAGCCCCAAGGACAATCAGAGGTGTAGTGGAAAGCAGCTACACTTCAGGCTGGAGTATGAATCAGCTATAGGATAGACATGAAGATTTAGAGAAAAGATGGTCAGAGACAGTGCCCAAATTACAGACCCAAGTGTCAGGGAGGATGCTGGGACTTTCCATCTTGAGTGCCAAAGGAGAGACAGGGGAGTCCTTGCTTTATTCTCAGTATGACACTCCCCTTTCTGTGCTTTAAGATGAGTAATCTGGATGTATGCATTCAAAATAAAAAAAATTAAATCAAGATTTGCCAATGTGGGTGGATAAACCTGTCATTACTAAAATGAATCCATTAACTAAGACGCTTTATAAACTCCAGATGATCTCTCTCCTATTATCCTGTAAGGAGATTAAAATTTTTCATTGTTGCTTTTATGCAATTTCTTTGCAAAGGGAAATAGCTCAAGGTTAAATTGAAAATCCTTTTCCATCCAATAAAGAGGCCATATTAATTTTCCCTCATCGTAGAGAAAATATATGGCCTTGTGAGATATAAAGGCTGTAAGTGGTGCTTCTTTCTCGGCTCCTTGCTGATCTGTTTAATAATGGAACAGTGCCTTGGCCAGCCATCTGCTTTGCTGCACTGTTCTGGTGGGGAGCAAGACTGCCCATGCCACTTCCAATCAGTTTAGTTTAGTCCAAATGGGATAAAAGTTTGCAAAATACATTTTAAATCCTGGGAACAAGCAGTTAAGCCCTCTCTTGCAAATGAGGCGTTCAGTGACTCTGATCTTCCTTTTAATTTACTGCTTCTAAGAAATGAAATAGAAGAACAATGTTTTATTCCTGGCACCAGTTTACAGTAAGAATATGGGGACTTAGGCAAGCATATCACAGTTAGTAACCGTGCCAGAGAGTTACATTCGTTTGTTTTGTACAAACTCTGCATTGGATTTAAGCATATATACCTATACTCACACACACATTTGTATATATAATACATACACACACACGTATAACCTCCCACATGATGCTACAGCTGCAACAGAAATCCTGACAAGTTCCTCTGCCTTAGCTAACTGGTATGGATCTACCCTGACCTGGACAGACAAACTTTAGGGCTTCCCAGGAGATGATTTAAGACCGACACACACTGCTGCACTCCTGTACCATCGCTTATGTGTCTCTCAGCTTTCTCTGCTGCCTGGTTGCTCAGTGTATGCCCGGCTCTCCTCTGCTCATGCCCTCTCTTCCAAGGGTATGGCCAACTCCACTACTCTGGTTAATGCTTGGTGCTCCAAGACTCTTCCACGAGTGAATGGAACAGGCTCTATAATCAGATCATACCAGAAATGCTAGCCAAAGGTCAGCTTGGAGCACATGCAGTAGGTTTTGGAGTTAAACAGCCATGGTGCTGGTACAGACCAGCTGTACAGCTCACACGGTCAAGACAACTTACGCCAGAGGTACTGCATCTCCAGTCTTTCCATGGAGAGATGGAGTCTTGGAAAAGCTGTCTGTTTGACAGCTCACAGCACTGGCATGCTCAGGAGCTAAGGTGTTACCTGGTGGCCAGCCCTTTGTGCTGAACTCTACCAGCACCTTCCAGAATGTTTTGGGATATGAAGGTAAGTGAATACCCCAGGAGCAGGCATGGCCTCCAAGGTAGTTTGCCTGTTTTAACCTCAGGATGGGCTCCCCTCTCTCCGTGGGTAGGAGCACAGTGCTCCAGCCCTGATGTACATTTCTGATCAGTTAGTGCTGTACTGCTCGTGACAGCTTTGAAGTGCGTGAACAGAAGAGGAGCATATATCCACTGTGTGTGGTGCATTAATGGCCTGTGGCTGTCAACAGGGACAAATCTTTCCTGCTGCTTTCAGTGGATGATTAGAGTTTATGCTGGGATGTAAGTTTCCATTAATGGCCAGGGTAAGGGAACATCACGAAATTATACGAAGCATCACTTTTATGAGCTGAAAGATTTGTTACTTCCACTCGCACAACTAATGGTATTATTTCAAGAAAGTGTTAAAATTCTTCTTAAACCTGATTCTTGATACATCAAAAGAAAGAATCAACTAGAAACTCCTCCCTCCCACAAATGCTGGTATGAACTCAACTCCTCAGGGTGCTTTCTAGAGGTTTCTGATGGATAGCGTAACTTAAAATTATCCATTCAAGGCCTCTGCTGTTTCTAAAATTTACCCTATCACAGTTGTACCCAGGCATGGTGGTGTTTGGGACAAATGTCTGCCCCCAGGACACCAAGTCTCCAGGCCAGGCAGACAGAGCAAACAGCCACCAACCCAGACCTGTCAGTCTCCACCTGCCCACCACCCCTTCCTGCATCTCTGCTCCAGCTCCTGCCATTGCCATCTACCTGATGGGAGCAGAAACAGTCCAAGATAATTGCTCATGTTTTACAAGGTGTGTTCACTTCTGATGAGGGGGTGGAGGAACTGACCAGGCTATATACAGGAGGACAAAAAGGAAGATAAACACAGCCCCTCCCTATTTTCCTCCTTCACCAGCAGGTGAAAGGGCACCTGAGACATCACCACCCTCACAACCCCAACTCTATAGTATATTGCTTTATGGCAGGTTTGCCATTTATCCACAACACCACAAATAGACCATACCTGCTCTACTCTATTAGAAAAACATATCTGCATTTAAAAATTACAAAACCCCAGAACAAAACTGCTAAGGTCACCAAGTGAAATAACACAGTTACATATAAAATGATTCATAAACATCAGACTCCACAAAACAAAACTCATGAAAATAAAAAGCTTTAGACCTTTGCCATTACTCTCTGCAGAAGGCCAGGGTTATTGTATGGAACTATTCTTTTGAAAGTACTAGATCTGAAGATGTACCAGTTTGGGAAACGTATGAGAGTAACCTGCCACATGAACTAGTGGGGGAAAAAAAAAAAAGGCATTAGAGAAAAATTAAGCTGAAAGCCTTTGCATGAATCATCAAATGTCACAGAAATATTCTTTTTCACCTACAAAACAAATAAATATGGTAATCTTCTGACTACAGACGTCTTCTAAGAATCCCACTCTTCAACACAGCAGCTGCCTACTCAGAAGAATTCCGAGTCCAGCTTCTCCTGCTTATGAATCAAACATCTTCTCTGAAATTAGCAGTTCTTTGCCACTCGGCTGTACTTCTTGACAGGAATCGCTGGCATGCTTTTGATTCCATGTGCATCAGTCTTGCACATATGCTATCAACTAGAAATTGATCTAGGAGGATCAAGTATGACACACAACTTCTCTAGGAAGTTGCTTGTTGATTTGGGATTTCCACACAATGCCACCTCTGAGTGCTGCTCCCCCTTAGCGCCCACCAGTGAAAAGGGAGTCAGTAACTCTGTAATAAAGGGGTTGGTTTTTAAGAAAGCTGAAAAGGTTTGAACAAAATGTCCCTTGACTTGTGTCTCTTATTCACTCAAAGGTGCTCATATGATCTGGCCAACTATTTACACAAATCATAGTAAATTGTTTAAATCATTCCTAATCAATGTCTAATTATTTATAAGCTATTTCACCATGATCCTACACAGATGTAGAGCAAACCTTCATTACCAAGTTAAGGTAAGAAGAACATACTGCATCTTATCTCAGCACAAGAAAGACACGAACCTGTTGGAGCAGGTCTAGAGGAGGGGCACAAATGTGATCCGAGGGCTGGACTACCTCCCCTGGGAGAGAAGGCTGAGAGAGTTCAGCCCAGAGAAGAGAAGGCTCCAGGCAGACCTAGCAGCCTTTCAGTACTTAAAGGGGCCTATTGGAAAGATGGGGACAGTCTTCTTAGCAGGGCCTGTGGTGATAGGACAAGTGGTTGATGGTTTTAAACTATAAGAGGAGAGATTTAGACTGGAGAGAAGGAAGAAATCTTTCACAATGAGGGTTGTGAAACACTGAATCATTTTGCCAGTGAGGCAGCTGATGTCCCACCCCTGGAAACTTTCAAGGTGAGATGGAACAGGGCTCTAAGCAACCTGCTCTAGTTGCTGATGTCCCTGCTTACTGCAGGGTAGTTGGGCTAGATGACCTTTAAAGGTCCTTTCCAATTCAAAACACCCTATGACTCTATGATCTAAGGATTAAAACTTCACCCCAAATCAAAACTAAGTCTGACTTGAATCTCTGGGGTTTGAAAGAGCTTGGATAGTCCCCCTTACCTCCTGTATCTCCCCTGCATGCATCTCCAGAGCTCAGGGTTTTGAAATACAAACCTAGCAAAAATCTGGTGTGTATGAAGAAAAGCAGGAACTTTCTCAGTCTAGAAAAAGAACCTAATTCTACAACATGGGCAACATGTCCTTTCCTGACAGTAAAATTTCAGTAAATATTCAAATATCCGATGCTTTTTCAAATCCAAACTTTTGAGACAACATTCTGCAATTTCTTCTTGGGCCCAAAGGAGGATAATGGAGCTGTGCCTGGCCCAGCAGCCTGCCTGAGCACACACAGTGACGGAAGCAGGGGGTTGATGCTTGCCTGCCACAAGTAAAATTAAGTCTTCAATCTTTTTTTTTTTTCCAGTTTGACACTGAAAACCCCAATCAATAACACTCACAGTCTTCCCTGAGCTACAGCCAAAGAGCACAGGCCAAAAATTCTGTTACTTATGTTTTTTTCCTCTTCCCCACAGCAATTCTTCTAAAAATTTCAATCTAGCAGCTCAAGCTTAATTGCTCACTTTGAGACAATCCAACCCTCTAGGAGCCCTGTCTGACTGAAGGTTTTGAAGTAACTTTGATGTTTTTGTAGCATTAACGCTCAGAGACACATTTTCAAAAATTTAACCAGACTCTGTTTCTTCCTCTGCAAACAACTGGACATTAATAATCTAGCCATAAAATGTAAGACATTTGCATAGTTTGGAAAATAATGAAGCCTCTTACTATTTAAGATATCTGTTCCTAGTTAAATTATTAGACTCCAAGGATCCATACATAAAAATCAATCTTAATTGACCAGAACTAGCTATCAGTTGGATTTGAGAATACTTCATTCTAATTTATTGCAACAGAATCACAGCAAGTGACAAATGCCCCAACAAAAAACACGTTATTATGTTCTGTTCCCAAGCTGTTATTTTTCTGGTATCACACACATTCTTTTAATGAGATGCTCTATGCATAGGATGCAAGAATGTCTGCCCCATCCTAACTCAACAGAAGACTTGCTACTGACCCAATCAAAGTCTGTGCTTAAGAGCAACCTTGAACTTGACAGAAAAGACTCAGGCCCCACTGATTGCAGCAGAGGGGAAAGTTGCAACATTACGAAGCCACAGGGTGCAGAAGTATCGCAGAGCCCACAGAGCCTAGTAAGGGAAGCACAGTTCTGCATCTCTCTCAGATTCCCCTAGTGTGGATCCATTTGCGCAGTGCTTTGCTCAAGGGTGCTACAATTGCCCTTCTCTCCCTAGGACAGGAATCCCCCAGCTTCCCTCCTGGCTGCCCACTTTAAGGTTCACAAATGCCTTTCTCAGTCTGAATTTCACAGTGAATTTTTGACACCACTTTTTAGGCTCGTGGTCCTTGCGGGTGGGAACCACTGCCCCGACTCACAAAACTACAACGGTGACCAAGCCTCGCGTATTGGCAAACATTCAAGCCAGAACCACAGGTCCTTAAAAAAGTGCTACCAAGTTGCAGTTGACTCCTGGGCTAACAACATCTCTATCTCCTAAATATCAGCAGTGCAGACATGTCTCTGGATGCTGCTGCTAGGCAATTAAGAGTGCCCTGTAGGTCTAGGGCTACTTTTATTTGACCTGATGTGTTCAGACCACCAGTATGTGATGGAGTGGAAGTTCCAGTGCTATCACTAGTCAAAAAGCAAGCTCTGACCTAGTTTTTCATCACTCTAGTTTCATAAGTAAGGGCTTAAGAAATTAATTCCAGGAAAAGGTACAAGTCAAACTTTTTCTGCAGAAGAAATTACTCAAAATTTTCTGTAACTGACTTTATGAACTTGTTACGGTGTTACCAGCAATTTCCCTGGCTAGAGAATCTAAAGCCAGGACTGGGAATTCTGTGATAGCAAGGGTCCTTAAAACAGATCACCTAACACTAATCGTCAGGCTCATATCTTTTGTATATTTAGCCCAAAGTGTTTTGGCAAGCAGAGAAAGGTCTTAAACATATGCTGAAAACCAAGCACATGCTTCAGTGCTCTACAAATAGAGCTATTTAAGTTTGAAATAACATATTTTGTAAAGCTCTGATCCAGAAAACATACTTCAAGGTTTTGCACATAAATGCTGCGCAGATCACCAGTAGCCCTAACATTTCCCATATGCTTTTGTGCACATTTCATTCATTTCCTCTGCTATTGGTCATTTGTACGCTGGCACTCCTATCTTGCAAAATCATGTGCAGAGGTTTTAATATTCATCATCGCCCGTTCCTGGATTTAGGGGGGGAGCCTCATCAAAAAAGTTGAGCTGGTGGATAATGAAAGGCTTTGGGATTATTATTTTTGTTGAATAGTTGAAGATCATAAGTTACAAAATGTATGAAAAGAGAGTTTCATTCTGGAAAACACAAGCACAGATGGTTGCTTTTACCCTGACACATCAACACCTTGTAGACAACTATTTCTGGTTATAAATTACACAGCCTCAGATAATTTATACTTCCTACTTGCTCCTAGAAAGACCTTTTGTATTTCTAGGAAACAATATTTCGAGAGATACATGGCACCTCACAAAACTCTGTTTTGATGCTGAGATTAATTGCATCAGCTTTCTTAGGAGAGTGGTCAGGATGACTTTTGAATATTCCTAACAAAAACTGCTTCCCGACCCCCCCACCCCGTTATCTCCATAGTTCATTATTTATTTATTTATTTATTTTTAGAGTTTGATTCAAGGCTTTGCTGAAATGAGCAGGTGTAATAGTATTTGAAATTTCAGGCGTGGTTAATGCCAGCATTGGCTTATGCTTAACTTCTTTTCATTTTTAACAGTCCTTGCCCTGCAGGTATAAAAAGGGAATTGAAGCCATAAGGCACTGCTTCAGATTTGTTCTCTTAATTAGCTCCTGCCATGGTGGATTAATTCCATCTGCAATGTGTTGCCATATCCACAGAAGTTTATCGTAGTGGAATAGGGGATTAATGAGGAGAGTGGATGCCTCGACATCCCAGCTGTCTGTAAGCTGCCTGTAATGGGATCAGAGCAGATGGTACCAGTGCTCTCCTTAAGTATCATTGAAGATGAGGAATTCGTTTTCTACAAACCTGCCACATGCAGTTACTCATCCACAGCAGAAAATAAAGTGTCAGAGTTGCGGGTCTGACTTAAAAATAGAGGGCAGTGGATCCTATCATCTCTAAGGGCTCTCTTACTTTCCTAAGAAATAGGGGGTTTAACAGCATTAGCATTTTAAGATGAATGGGTGAGAGACCAACTGTATTTTCTCCTCTTGTATTTGGACTACTGCAACTAAATGTAAATACATTTTCAAACTAGGCAATTTCTTTGAAAGCTGGGAAAGCTGCTGCTGGGAATCACGCAATCCAGCAGTGAACTCAGCACTGAGGTCTCACATTAAATGAATGAGTCTCTGGGATGTATTGTTAGGGCAATATGCTGCTTTTCCTTACTGTAGTTTAAAACTGAAGGAACTCTAGCAGTCAAGCTACTAGTCATGCACTGCAGGCATGGAAGTGGGGAAAGCACAACCGAGGCTCTTTCTCTTTTAGTTTTCTGTTGCACTTTTTTACCTGTTTAAAAAGAAAATGTCTTAATTTCCTTCTTAATGGTCTGTTCCTGTGGAAATAAAATGGCAACATCCCCACAAAGCAGTATCTGAACATATTACCTTTCTGTCTCAATACCTGCATTACTTCATTTTATATCTTTACTATTAATGGAATTAAATAATTTCCAAGAAAGCAGCAGTTATTCTGTTTAAAAAAAAACCCAGCTAGTCTGGGAGTCTAGAGAAAGGGGTTCAATGACCACAAACTATTACAGACTGTATATAACCATAGGAGTCTTAATTTATCCTGTGGAGTTACCTATAAATGGAGATAACAGAACTTTCAGTGTCTTTTTTGTCTATTTTAGATAGTTAACTACTTGGGACAGCTGCTGCCATTCTCCAAATTCATTTAGTGCCTCACATAATAGAGTTCCAATCTCTGTTGATGCCTCTGTGTGTTATTAAAATACAAAGGATGTCAAACAGAAAAAGACATTTAAGTGTTCGAGTACCATGGGAACAATACATGTATGCAGACATTTTTCTTCATCCTGATGAGCCTGCTGCTAAATATAAAAAGCTGTCTGTAGCTGTTCTACTACCTATACATAATACAGAGGCACATCAGACAAAGGTACGTTACTGGGTAACGCATGCTGAGCGCCTTCCAGAAGGGCTATCACGGAATGACAGCAGTAAGTCTGACTCCTAGCCACTGAAGGACAACAGTAATTTGAAACACTACTATTTTCTTTTGTAGCATCTAGTATGGTTTTGGATGCACAACGAGGTTCTGCTCCACTCCTATGGATTCATTGTTTCTTATCCCCAACCAGTGTCTCTTACTTAGGCTTCACAATGTACATCATCATGTAAAAATTCTTCCTTTAGTACAATAATTAAAAGGAGGGAGAGAGGAATCCAGGGATGTTAGTATTTGAGATGAAAACCATTCAAGAAGAAAACTGAGGTCCTATTACTCCACTGGCTTTGTGGAAAAGAGCTCAAGACACAAAGTGGAGGTGACAGCTAATCATTTCGAGGAGAGTGCCCTGAGCCCGGCAGATGTAGGATAAGCACAACAAGGAGAAACAGCATTGGGCCAGATTGAGGACATCAGAAATAATGGACGTGTTCTAGCAAAGGAGATGTGGCTATGGATAAATCCCATTTGCCCCGTAACACTGCAGGAGGGGAAGACAGAAGAAAGAACCCAGAAAGAGTCCATGGAAAATTACAGCTGAAGGCTGTTCTGACTCTTTGGAAAGCTGTCAGCTTTCCCTGGTTATGCATAAAACTTGGGGCAACAACTGCCACCAAGTCTTTCATCTCAAGGGTTGTCACTATACCCAGCAGCTTCAAGCAGAGCTGTTGGCATATGAACCCTGGCACATGGCTGGAGCTTTGCACTCTGCTAAGGGAGCCAAGAAAACTGGTGTCTTAAGGAGCTAAAAGCAAAGGACCTTACATCAGATGCAATCTCTCAGCACTCCTTGTCTCACAATCCAAGGCGGAACAGAATAGGTTAAATAAAATACGTGGCGCTCTGCATGTTTGCACTCAAACCACAGCAGGTAGGAATATGCAATGCAGGGATTTGCTACACTGCTCTGGGCTCTGCAAGGACAGTATGAGAGGAGATGCTCACATTTTGTTTAAAATACAGGCAAGCTGAAAAAGCCTCTCTGGGCTATGGTTCTGCCTTCTCTGGTCAGGTGCCTGTAACTGCACAGAGAATGTCATCTCTGCTCCAGGCTCGACTGTGAAAGGCCCAGGACAGCTGGGGGTCGAACTGTGCTGCTGTTGGCAGGGCTGGGTAGGCACAAGGTATATTCTGGCACATATAGATGTACCTTCACACCTGGAGTGGGCCCTGGGGCTGAACTGCTTTCACATCTTATTTTCCTCCCTCTTTAGTCCGTGACAAAGGAGCCAAACTATTGCAGAGGGGATGTATATGAATCAGTCTGCAGCTGCCTGTTCCCAGGAACCTGGGGGTGACAGGGACTCAGTGGCTGGGGCAGCCACATGCCCTCTGCAGAGCCTTTCCCTGAGCCACCCGCTGTGGCCCTGTTCCGCCTCTGCGACGCATCAATACAAGGGGGAAAAGACACCATAGGGTGTTTTCCCATGGTACAGAGAATCTGTGTAAAGACTTCTTGCAACATCCTTTTAAGTGAAACTTGCTCTTTAATTTCCTGATTTTTTTTTTTTTTCCTCTTTTCCAACATTAATAGGCAACAGTTAACAAGACAGGGGTATTCAGCAAGTCCAAGACAGAGAGGGTTTTAAGCAAGGGTTATCACTAGCTGTAGTAGTGACAAAGCCTGATTCCATCAGGCTTCTACTTTGTACTGCCACTTCCTGCAAACATTCCCTTTTCTTCATTGAATAAAGGCAGTAAAATCTGGCCCTTGAAAACTTGCTCTTTCAGGGCTTAAACCCAAAGGGGGAAGCTTAGCTTCCATTAGATGATCCCACATTTAAAAGAGGATGCCAGCCCAAAGCTCACTGGAGGCACAGAAGATAGGTTAGACCAGTATTATGTCAAGTCAAGATAAGCAGGCCAAAGGGACGAGGATCACACCACAGAATTCTTCCAGCCTGAGAAACAGATACCAGATTTTATTCTGTATATTGTGCTGTATGTCTTGCACAGTGCAATGTCTATAATTAAAGAGATAATGTTCACAGCAGAGGAGTGTGCATGGCAATAAACATTTTCTCTGGGTGATTAAGTACCAAAGCAAAGTTGAGGTGTTTGAGAAGCACCGAGCTATTTATTGTGCATATGTCTTCCAGCACCGTGAACATTACTCCCACTTTATGACAAGGAGAGGAAGAAACAATAAACCATAATACAAACAAAGGATTATATTCATTGCCTCATGAAATCCTCTTTCTGATATTGCATCATGTCCCAATAAAGACAGAGGTTTGCAGAATAAATATTTTGAATAGAGCTCTGAATGTCCAAAACTTGAGATTTCAATAGCAGCACTCAGCCCAAGAATTGCTGCTTTGCTGAGGGTGGTCTCTACATTTCATTTCAAAGGGAAAGTTCTCAGGGTAATTTCTTATTTTTCTAGAAAAATTTCAATTGGGCGAAATAAACAACTCCACAGGATCCCACATCCAGTGTCAGCCTAACTTGACCGCAGGGACAGCCCAGTTCAGAGGGCCCTGCCCAATACTTTATGAGGACGGTAAAAATAATCCCCTCGATGTTTCATTTGGGACATCCAAAGATGAAGTCATCACTTAATATCATCAAATTATGATGTAGAAGCAGTAAGGGTAAAATCCTGCTCACAGCATAGAAACCCGTTCAGATTGCTCTGTGGCACTGGGAACATTGTGTTCAGCACTTCCCCCAGCCAGGCCACAGCAGACTATAGCAAACACCATGCACTACTACAGAGAAACATTCCTTGCGTGCAGCACTGTGGCAAAGTACGGCTGTGCAAATGCTAGGGTAACAGATTCCGCATCCTGCTCCCACTCCTCCCCATCCCTAGCGTCTGCTCTTAACTGCCCCCCTCTCAATGATTTTGGGGCTCAGAGTAAACTCCCAGCCTGCAGCCCCCTCCCCAACTGAGGGGCTCCTGAACTGACGTCATACAGTGTCAGGAACAAACAACTGGAGGAAATATGTGAATGGCTTTGAGATGAGGTGAGAGGATATTCATTCAGACATACCCTGAGAATTTCTGAGTCATTTAATGTTATCTAAATTAAAGATTTCTATTTTAGTATAGCGAGGTTTTGGAACGGCTTTTTTTTAAAAAAAAACACACCACCACAACATTTCATACTTAGTGTAATAATGTAGTGAATGAAAAGGAATAGTTTAAATCAAGTCCTGTCATTAAGGTGAAGAATAATAGTTCTCAAGTTGAGAGAGGTTAAATTCAATTTGGTCATTAAGAAAACTGACAGAAAAGTTTGATCAAGAACAGTCTTCTTAACGAGGTGGTTGTAGCCAATTCATTAGAGAAAATGAAGTCAGCAGCAAGGATTCTGCACTTTTCTGATACATAATGATGTATCCTGTGAGTAGTTCTGTAGCTGACCCTCTTCACCAAGGTTTTGAGAACCCAAGACCAATACAAAGGTACATGTTCTCATATGATAAATTGGATCTCTCCCTTAATCTAATAAGCTATTTCAAAGATTAGACCAATGGCTGGACTCGAGGATCTTAAAGGTCTTTTCCAACCTAAAAAATTCCATAATTCTATCCTATATCTAACACAATATATGGCAAAGGCTTTGAGGAAACCCAAGCCTTCTGCCTTCATTGATAGCGTCCAGAGCTGCTGGTCTGAAGCCTGTGTGAGAGTGCCTCACTCCTCTGGGGAAATTCCAAGACTAGCTTCAGTACAATATTTAATTTATTTACTTTTACTTTATGAAACCAAAGCCAAAACCCAACAACCAAAAGAACCAAAAGAAAATCCCCAAGGTACAGACCAATAAATTTGTATGAATGTAATAATCTCTTTCATTCACTTCTACAAATTACATGACAACAAGCTCTGCAATAATAAATTGTTTGATTTGCTGTTGTATGTTAATCTTTACTAGAATTCATAAACAAACGTTAAGTCAATGAGCACAGGTTTTAATTTATAAATTTCCACCTCTGTACTATTTTCCTAGCCTCTCCAGTTTGGGCAATAAACCATGGAGTTTATATAATTTGATGTGAAGCAATTTTATTTTTTATCTTTAAATGACTCTTGTGAAGGAGAACTTCCTCAAAGCAATTGTGCTTTCCTACAGTCATCCATTTCTCAGTGCACTGCTTGAACTGCTTTCTACCCCTTAAGGTAAAACAGAAAAGGCTGGATTTGATCAGAGCTGGGAGAGGGAGAAGCAAATAAAACTCTCTGTTAGTGCTTGAGGCATTATTTGAATTGTATTTAATTCAGTGGTTCTTAATCTGTAGTTTTCAGATCCATGGAGGGCTGTTTCTAATGGTCTTGAACAAACTCAAAGAACAGCTGCACCACTTGTCAGTGGGTTAAAATTTTGGAGGTTCTAAGAACAAGGGAATCCTCAAACCTGAACTGAAGTTTATAAACTAAAATACACTGAAGGCAGCAGAAAGACAAACAGGCTTTGGATCAAGCCCTTACAATAAATGTTATTCAGAGTCATAAAGTTGCTCAGTGTTATAAAGAAGGTTGAGGACAGTGAAGAAGAGACCTGAAATACAGGAGCAGCCTGTTAAACACAACCCTGAAGTTCTGGGGAAAACAAACACACATACCAGCCAACTGTCTAGGATCAGAATAGATCAAATTCAAATTATTTATCAGTTCCTCAAGTTCAGAAAGAGCTTGGAAAGAACACCTCTAGTAGCAGCATATGAAAGCATTTATGTTGTATTTACCTTGCCTGGTAGTTGATAACCAGCACGGCTACTTTTGGTGCAACTCTCACCTTAGCTCAAGCTGTGCCTTCAGCAAATTGATGCAGTGAATACAGTTTATTCAAAGCGAGCGCTGCATTTTCTTTTGAAAGACTCCATCACCAGTTGCTGAACAGCTGATCAGAAAACATGTTTAAATTCTGCTCAGCACATGTTCCCACGTGCAACTGCATTCCTGCACATGGGCCCTTTTCTTGGTGCAACTCCCTTGGCAGCGGAGGCAGGTTTACTACTATCACAGCCTCCCACAAAATTTTCTGACAGGACTGGCTCAGTTCCTTCGCCTACCATCCTGCCCAGCCCTGGTTTTGGCATGTCTTCTGCAACACTGAAATAAGAATTCTTTATTTTTCAGGTAACCAGAGAAACAGATGTCAAGGAGATGGGTTCTTTGAAGCAGTTCAGGAGTCTTCTAGCAGTTCCAGTTTTGGCTGCTGCTAAGGGTGGAAGCACAGCAGCAGGCAAACAGGAGCGGGCCAGCAGAAGAGACTCAAATCCAAAATATCACTGTGATGAACTTCTGATACTTGCTCTTTGTTCTGAAGGACTATTTTTGCTTTTAGAGGTAATACAGTACCGAAACAGGCACTGTGATCACTGCTGACAAAAGGCTTTTCTGGAATTGGGAAAATAGTTTTACTTGCCCAGCATGTTAAAACACAATGGTTTTGGTTTTACTGACTCATAGGGTATAAAAGTACCCAAGTAATGAGTTTTACCTGGAGTGAAAGAAATCCCCATCCTTCAGGTCTGCTCTGCAAGACTTCCCTTACAACTGACCCCTTCTTTTCTGGGCTTTCTGTGGGAGAAATCCCTGTAAGGGAGTGGGATGGCTGCATTTACATTTAAATAGGGATGTTCTCAGGTGACTCTTAAGAGACAAACACTAGCTATTCATGGGCTCTGATGACAGTATTCATTTATATAGTTTCTGATATGCAGCCCTGATTACATCTTGGATAAGGAACATCCTTGAAATAACTTGTGACTGCAAGTTCTCAAAGCAGTCTTCTGGGACCACTTCAGAAGGGAAGCAGCTCTCCCCAGGAGAGCCAACCATGGCTGAGTGGCACTTCCTTGGGACGCTGCCAGTAACGGTCTTTCTTCTTTACCTTCCCGGAATAACAAACATCTCTCTTCTCCTCATTTATTGTCTTCCCTTTGTTCTCATCCCTCCCATAAAACAGAGGGCTAAAAAGTGGAAGACAAAAGCAACGAGGTTTATGACTTTTTTTTTTTCCAAACATGAACAAAAAAAAATTCATCTCCAGAGAAATGCTGGTTATAGTCACACCTGCAGTCTAATAACTGTCATCCTCAAGAGAGAGACATGCTGTAATTGAGCAGCATTGAAATGTCAGTGCTACTTCATTATTTATAATATATGCCTCCCTTCTGTAAACCAACATATCAAAATCATAAGCATTAAGAGCAATACTTAATTTCCAAATGAGTTTTTTTTCAAGTAAGAGTGCAAAAAGTCATAGTTGCATCTTTCAGGTATTTTTGAAATACCACTAGGCTTAAACCAGTGTAGGACTCAAGCCAGGAAGAGTCCTCCTATATTTTTTTACTTTTTTTGGCTTTAGTTTTAAGCTTTGATTGCACTGTATGACTTCAGCTTCTATTCCTTGCTGCATCCTCTAAAGTTAGCAGCAGCAGCAATTCGCTCAATTGCCTGATTCTTCTTCTGAAGCAATAAGCAGCCAGATACCTGCAAGGGAGTTGTGGAAGTGGTTCCCTCAACTCCCAGAGTCCAGTCTTACCACACAGTACAACAGAAGCTTCTCCCACCTGCATGGGCATTGAGAGTTCCCCTTTTCTGTGCTCACTTACATGTAATGCAAAGTGCCCCAACTTATTTAATATGTGCACAAGAGCTTGCCAGCCTTATTAAAGCCATCATTTTTAATGCTGTGGATGTGACAGAACCAAGCCTTTTGACATCAAGCCTTCACCTGACCTATGGCTGAACATACAACAGATAGGGTAATTACAGCCTCCCCTGCATTAGACTGTACCACAGATGTCTGGTTCACAGCAAAGAGACTCGCGCACAGAAGGCAGCTATAAGGCCATTTAATACAATAGCAGTTGCAAATGGGCTTTTAATTCACACCAGCAAATGGTGTAAATCCAGAATATTAAAAGTACAAATGTGCTGTTCAAGGGAATAAGGCACAGATTAAAGTCACTACACAACAAAGTTCTGGGAAGATAGTCATCAAGAACAGAAAAAGAAGTGAAAGCACTTCCTCCTGCATCCTTCAGGCTCACTTGTCATGAGAAGCTATAAAGTTAGGGCCTGTAGGAGACTCAAGGATCAAAACTGTGATGAGCCTTTCCTTTGGGAAGATGCCCACTCTTCCACTGCATCTTTCCATTCAACACAAAGGTTTACTAGTCTCAATCTAAAAGCTGTAAGGAATTCTTTAACAAATAGAGGCTGGGAGGCGAACAGATTGGGAGCAGCCCCACAGAGGATGACTCGGGGTTGCTGTTTGACCTACATGGTTTAATCAGTACCTGATCTTTACTGAGCACTGACATTGTGGACAAAGCAAACAGTCCAATTACATTCAGCTACAAGCTGTGGTAAGCCTTCCTCATGGGGACAGCGGGGTTCCTCAGTCTCACTTGCACGCCTCCAGCTTCTCTATCACCGCCAGTGTGATAGCGAAGGCATATCTTGTCAGGATGTATGGCCAGAACTGTCTGGAATGTATCAAAGGGGAAACATTTCCTATCATAAAACACAGTGTAGATAGAATCAAATTGTTTTGCAGGAATGTGGCAACGCTAGTCATGTTTTCACCAGGGAACTGTCAGCGTACTGCTTGACTCTCTTATTGCCTTAGTAAAATGGAACATTTTGTTTAGACTAAATGAAGTCTTTTGATACTTGTGAACAGAATTTTGGCAGAATTTTTCCTTCATGGAAAAGCTGCGTGTTCTGCTTTGCCTTCGCAGGACCCCGCTAACAGACTCTATCCCAGGCTACCACTTAATTACAATTACTATGGTTACAACATTAACTGATAAGCTCTCATTTTGTCTTGCAGCAGCAGCAGCTCCTAGAGGTCAAAATTCCCCCACATGCTGACTGTCATAGCAAGGCACGGCCAAGAAATATCCTTGGGTTTCTCTTAAAATATGCAGCTGATAATAGAGACCTAAATACTTTCCTGTCTACTACTGACCTTCGATATTTCATTTTGATAATCATGTGAGGTATTTTTACATCTTCATTTACTAAAAGAATTATTTAATGAGCGTGGCAACTGCACTGAAGTTAAATATTGCATGCTTCCTCCAAAATCTTTCTTTCCATAACTGCCATGAACTTACTTCACTACCTCCACACCAGCCTGTCCATCCCACCCCTAGGCACTAAACCAGTGTACTAACCAGGCTGCTGCAACAGGAAAGAGAGGGAAGGCGGGGGGCACTTAGCTCTGCAGAGGAGGGTGCATCTACACTAACAGTTCCTTTTGGATGAGGAGAGTGCTGTGGCACCAAACCTCTCAGGACCCATACTTACTCTGCTCTAGTTTGCAGCACTCAATTGTCTCAGACTGGGCTAAGGGGAACACTTCAAGCAACGGTAAACTCTGTGTTCCAGGTGTGCTTTTAATGGGCTCCAGACCCCAGCAAGCATTCAGTCCATAAAAATTCTCTGAGAAAACGGGCAGTAACTTTCTCACCCCCAACAAACTAATGCTTCCCTGCACAGATCCACTCCTCCTGCGCTGTACTGCACTGCTGGCTGGTGCAGACCCAGGCACGGAAGAGAGGATGGGGGTCCCTCAGGGCACAAGCAATATAATTGTGCTTTCTGTCAACAACATCAGTGAAGGAGCCCCCAAAAAACACAGAAGGAGCTTATGACACGAGAGACAGCAAAATAATTTCAGGGTTCAACACTATCATCCAGAAAAAGAGCAAAGGAGTTGGTTCTGTCTCCAAGTCTGCCAGCCAACAGGACAGGTTTGCTTTGGGATGCACAAGGCAAACAGAACACCTTGGTTTAAGAGACAAGACGGAGCTTTGACCAACTTCAAAAGAAGGATAAAAAGAAAGCCAACAAGGATTTGAAGCATAAATGGACAAAGGTGCAGTCAGGAAGACATTTCTTTTTAGGGGAGTTAAAAAGGATCCTTTCAGACCACACAGTGTTTGCTGAGTGGATGCCTCAGGATGTGCTGCCAGGAATCCCATTCTCCTCCTCACCCCTTCCATTTTATTTTATCTGGAAATGCAGCTAAATGCATAGAGCTTGCTCCTCTTCACTCTGTGCTCATTGTCAGAAAAAAAGATATGTTCTATTTTTGCTCATACAAGAAAGTGCAGGTAAAGCTTATCAAGTCTGAGCTCTCTCTGTTAAAATCAACAGATGGCTCCTACAGAGGAAACCAGGTCCTTTAGAATCAGCTTTTGGCCTTCCCTGTTTAACTGCAATTTCAGAACTGGAGTATGAAATCTCCACTTGGGGTGACACTGCAGTGCTGAGCAGTAGGTAGGGCAGTGCCAGTTCTCTGTTGAGAAGGATGTGTACTCTTAGCTCATGGGGAGTGCATCTCACCATCTAGCTTTTTACAGCAGCATTGTTTGTCACGTTGAACAGCCTACATAATCTGAAGTTGCTATATTGCTTTAGGGAATTAGCTGCCATTTTGCATTATGTTATTACATTAAAATTACTTTTTAAATGCCAGTTTGCTTGCAAAACCACAAAATGTAATTTTACTATTGGTTTCCTTACAAAATTAATCAATTCCAAGAGTCATGGGACATGTCCTAGCCACTGCTACCTGCAGACTCTTCAAGAGACAATTCTGACAGGTTCAAGGCTGCTTCTACATGGATTATTATTTTGGCATAGGGTGGCTTTGTATATTATATAAATTCTGTTCAGATGACAAAATCCACATAAAGAAAGTCCATTTAACTGGAGAAGTACGTTAACAAAAATGATAATGTAAGTAAATAGTAAGTAGTTCTTCAAGGAGGAGAGAACACTGGCCTCCTGGCTAGTAACCTGGAAACCTGAGAGATACCTGTCACAACACTGGACTCCAGAGTACCAGGGATGGCTGCTCTGCTAGCAAAGCCTTTACATCTGCCAAAAGCCAGATGCAAATAAAAAATCCTCAGCTTTTTGTGGATGAGGCCCTGAAAAAAAACAGGGTTCAGTTACAAAATCTTTTGCTTCTGTCAAAGGAAGTCTACAACTCAGCTGCAAAGAACTTTTATTTTTAAATCAAAACTTTTGATGGAAAAGATGGCTTATAAAGTTTTGATGACCAAATGAAAAAGCAGAGTAGTGTGCATAAATGCAACTCTTGCCATTTTTGCTAGCAAAAGGTAGGTAGGAAGGGACAGAAAGGAGAACTCAAGTTTTACAGTTTGGATTTTCAGTGAAAAACACAAAAAAAAAACTTCATAGGAGAGACCTTAGAAGGAAAAGTACTGTTAAAAAAACCCAACTGTTAACAGCCATTTTGGAGCCAGTTTTGTCACTGGATGTTTAATTATAGAGACACAAATCATTCCAAAGAATCTATCAAACTGAACTTATATCAGAAGGAATCCGGGATTAACTCTGAAGTAAGGAAGAAAGGAAAAGCGTAGCCCCAAAGGGACTGACTGCAGATCTCATTCCCTCCAATTTTGCTACTGAATCTTCAAGACCAAAGGCAGACTTAGTAAAACCAGGGCTAAACCTAATTGGTTTTTAAGTATATGAGCTGGGGTTAGGCTTTGCCCAGAGGTTGTTAATGAATAATTTGACCTAGTGAAAGACTGAGAGTTTACTTCTTACCCCTGTAACCATAGTAATTTTTTTTAATTTATTTTATTAAATTATTGCTTACCCTTGTAACCATAGTAATTGTAATTAAGTGGTAGCCTGGGAGAGTCCTTTAGCAGCATTCTGCTAAGGCAAAGCAGGACCTTAATGTTGTAGCAGATGATTAACCTTGCCATAACTTTCACGTCTTGGACTCAGAGCATTAACCTTAACCAGCACTCAAGATACTTTGCCAACTTATTTATGTTCATTATTGGCACAACACATTTGCTGTGCACTGCAGTGAATGCACTACTGCATAATTTATCCTATGGAAACACCTTGAAATTCTAGCCGAGATAAGAGTCTATATTCACGGGTCTGACAAACGTCCAGTCTAAAAACCCCAGAAGCAGGGAGTAGGAACAATTCTCTAGGCCATGAAGAGCATCTTAAGCAAGTATCCTACTAACTACACCACACAGCCTGCCTATTCTAATCATCGCATTCTACCCTGCGATGACAAGTCACTGAGAGAAGGGAGGATTCCCATCCTCCCACGTGTATTATTATTTCATTATAAACAAATCTCCATTTCAAACAGGGTAGTCAACACACTCACAGATAACAAACACCCCCTGCAGTGTACCTTTGCTTACTTGCCTTGCTGAAACATTTTGTACGGTTGCTACGACTTGTCAGGATTTGCCGCAGAGTGTTTCTCAGGTACAGGACAGCTCCTCTTCAGGGTCAGTGCTGGCTTCCTCCTACCACATAGAGCTCCTTGGCTGACCTGGCACTGGAAGTTATCAACTCCACTTCCTGCTAGTGGTCTGGCAGAATCAACTCCCAAATCTTCAGTCTCTTCATCACAACTTGGATCAAACTTAGTGTTAAGGTTCAGAGCCACCAGAGGACTCAGCTGTACCCACACAGGATCACCCTGTCGTGGTTCCAAGACGTTACCGTCAAGGGCTGGATTACTGGTTTTACTTTGGACTTGACTGTCTTTTGCAAAGTTCTAACCATGGTGCATGGTCAGTGCAGAAGGACTGACGCACACCAGTTGAAACCAGGTCTGCCGTAGATTTAACACTGGTGCAGCACAGTAGCTTTTAGGGATCAGCAGGTATCAGATTAAACACACTCTTAAAATTAGAAGCAAAACCCAACTTCTGGTGAGTTGGAAGAAGTGTGTCCAGACAGTTCAACAGAGTTTGCTTTAGAAATTATATGCTCTGAGGCTGCCTCTAGCAACTGGGTGTTTTAGGAGCTGCAGTTTTACAGATGGCACTTAATGTCCCAGTCCTAAAGACAAAGAATATAAATTACATGTGGTTTGGCCAGATAGACCAAATTCAGGTATGACTTGGATCCTACACCACTCAGCATGATTCTTCAAAAATGATGCAGGTAATCAATTTGTGTCTTCAACAATGCAAAAAGAGGACAAAACAAACAAACAAAACCATATCCCAAAACACAGATTACTCATCATGGCTGTGTATGAGGACAATTACCCAAGCTAGCAAAGCTGCACAGGTATAAACCAATACAACAAATGGCTTGGCAAAGACAATTTAAATGTTCTTTGTGATCATCCCTATTCATCAGTACATGTGTAAAAGGACTTAGGCTCTCTATCCTACAGCTACATGTGTCATTGTTACAGATCTCTACTTGTACGCTTACTCACAATACTGTGCCCTGGAAGCATCCCTTGGCATGTTTCATTAAGGCTGAATAGAAGCAAAATAAGAAATCATTTCACCATGCGACACTTTCTGTTAAAGATAACAACAGCAACAAAACCCCACAAAACAAACAAACAAACCAAAACACCCCTCCCACCCCCCACCCAAAACCCCCAAATCCACAAACCATCCAACCCAACAAAACCACCAAAAAAAACCACAAAAAAAGCTAAACAAAGAGAGGCAGCTAGGGTACAAAAAAGTTAATTCAAAAAAGGTGGAGAGAAAAACATAAAAGGATAATTCTTAGAAATTATAAAGGTTTTGTGAAATGCTCAATTTTAATCAATATATGACACTAGACAAGGATCATCCTCACAAAGGATGACATAAAAGGACTACTGACTTCCAACCTGCACAAAACTGCACAGAGACCTGTTTTTTAGAAATTGGAATGGTTTCTTCTCCAAATAAGATTTTAAAATTCAAATGAGTTGAATAAATAGAGGAAGGGGTAGAGAAGGGGGTGGACTTTATTTTTACTGCTATTTTTAAGATGCAAAGTTACGATGCAAATTAAGAGATTTAATTTAAAATGTTAAGTCAAAACTTCAGAAAGGGTAAAATCTCCACACAGTGACAGTATTGTCTTAGTAAAGGATTTGGACTTGATTATCTTTTCCAAAATTCTAATCGTGCTACAATTATTTATGTTGAACAACTGAAAAAGAAATAATTTTCAGTATTTTTTCCGTCTCCTTTCAGGTCTGAGTCCGTAGGGTCCACTTTTCAAGTTTCCAACCAGGCAATGCCAGCTAGATTCTTTAAAACGGAATCTGAGACTCATGTGATCACATGGTTCTGTGAATGGGGACTGTATGGAAAAAGCGATCAAAGTTGCAACTGAAGTAATGATGTTGTCTAACACACAGGCTGCACTGCAACGAGGCAGCCACCTATGAGGTGATCAGGGACAGACCGTAACAAACCAGATGGAGAACACTTTGGAACTTACTAGGAATAGGGAAAATAAGATTTGTTTCTCTTTTGGGATTTAAAATGAGTAAAAGGCAATTGATTTTGCTCTCAACTCTGCACTGGCATCTTCAAACCGAACTACATAAAATGATTATCTGCTTAAGGATTATCTGCTTGTCATCTATCTCTAGGACCAGTTTCACCAACTAAGTTCATTTCTTCTCATATTTTTGTCCTTGGAACTCATTTATCCAGTGCTAATTCCCTTGGGTTAACAGGCATTAATCAGGAACAGCCAAGAGACTATGCTGGATATTCAATACCTGAGTCTTTCTGTGGAGAAAGAGGAAAATCCAACAGCAACTTTCAGCAATCTGGAATACCTTCCAGAGCTCATTTTTTCAGATATACCTGGGCTCAATACACAAGGTAAGAAATCTGAGAAGAGCAAGGTGGACTGAATCCTTGACTTCAAACCGGCAGCTGCTTCCGAACACAAAGATAGGGAGATACTGTCCTTTGACAAGTGAAAAAATGAAGTTAATGTCCATAGGTCTATCATTTCAAAATACGTGTCCAAAATTGGGTTTTTTTTTAATTGTCTGAGACACTAAACCAATAAACTATTAACATCAAGAATTGCACAAATAAGCCTCAGCTATTACTTTGAGATTTAATTATAAGAAAGGTGGATTGCGATAGCTTCCTAACACACCAGCTCTCCCTTGTTGTCTTTGGTGGTGACAATGCAGACTCACTATTATCTGGGAATACCCTCAGAAGGTTTTTGCAGCACCTTGGGTTTTCCTCCGGGCAATCTGCAGACAGGATGCTTGCACCGTTGGCACCCACCCCACCCCCCCCACCCTGTGCACGGCCCAGCCTCCCTTGCCTGGACCACACAGATGTGCCCAACGCTGCTAGCACCTTTTCCATCATCTCTTTCCCTCTGGGAAAGAAAAATAATGAAGTAATAAGTATTTTAATCTTTCTTTACAGAAAGCAGCTTTCCCTGCCTTTCTTGTGTGTTGTAATCACTTCTCTTGTTCCAATGTACTGTCTCATCTCCCCACCTCCTTGCCTCTTCAGTATTTTGATCCTCCTCCCCTCTTTCTCATTCTGTCCTGCCATTTCTCAGCATCTCTGTTCCCAAGCTCCACTCCCAGTCTCAAGCAGAAGGGTATAATTTCTCAGTTTCCTGTTTTCCTATTAGTTATGCCACTGGTGAATCATCCTAATTGCAAAGAACAACATACTCCCCCATCATTTGTGAATTTGGTTTACAAATCTGATTGAGTGATAGGAATAAATATTACATAAAATGAATACGTAGAAATTAGCTAGCCACTATGCACAATGCTGAGGCTGTTCATACAGACAGAGACTATCTGATAGGAAATCACAGGGTAGATATCCCAGTGCACTGTTTCATGGCATCAGTCACAGTTTACAGCCAAACTGTAATTTGCTTCTGAGGATAACTATTAAAATTGTCTGCTATTTCTAAAAATGCAGATATGAAAGTCTGAAGTACGAAAAACAGCAATCAGAACAAACAAGAGAGAACTGCTGCGTGCAGGTGAGTGTCTTTTATAATCTTAAGAAGGACATCTTCCCCCTACATCAACTTACTAACCAAGTATCAGACACATGATACAAGGATAAATATGGATGTACATTGGACATAGATTTGTGAAAGTCCCCAGTAGTTTGACAGTGGTGGCACGGATGGCTCAGATTTCAGCATCAGAGCTAGGAGGGAAAAATAGGGGGAAATGACATTTGCTGTTCCTTCCAGGGATATGGTTAATTAATTCTTAATTAAGTTTGTAAAATACAAATATCCTTTATTGAAAGACACTGTAAAAGGGAAATTATTGTTAGGAGGATCAGAACTCTTGCCTGGGGAGAACCTTTGGGTGTATTTTCTCATTAATACTAATGGAAATTAACAGCTTAATGCAAGCCAAGCTTAAAATAAGATACTCTGCATTTGCATCTTAACTACATTTGCTTCATTACTTATTTAGGATCACTGATACATGTAGGAAGGTGAGTCTCAGCACTCTGAGCTATAGTTTTTGAGTGGTCCTATAAGCACAAATACATCTGAGTACAATATATGCAAGAGGTATGACAGTACTTTCCTTACAGCCACAGACATGGTAGTAACACAGTAACATGCTATTCTACAGGGACACGCCAACCTAGCAGAGAGCAATAGGAAATAATCAGGAAAGGCCAAACGCTACGTCCAGGAAAAAGACTTGGAAGGACTTAAGAAAGGAGAAAGAGAAGCCCACTTTGCACCTACATTTAACTGCATTTCAAAGCTGCAACTCTGACAGCTTTTGCTGCACCCTGGATTTGTCTAGGTATGTTTAAGACCCTGACATTCCCCAGACATCAACAAGATTTTATTATTTCAGTCACAGCCAATTGCCAGTTCAGTCTTGACAGCCCAAGTGGTTTGGCACCTGGCCTATGACCTGTCAGATGCACAGTTGGCACCTCCCACCTTATGCTTCTGCAATACTGACCCTGGTGGAGAGGGTCAGGAGCAGGATTAGACCTTCAACCACTAACAGGGGCTTTTATTTTCCTTTCTAAAATGCAGTAATGCATGATATATTTTTTTTGGTTACCTGTGGTGTATTTTCCACCCTATTTTCATATCAAATAATGAAGAGCCAAAGTTGTGAATAACAGGAATCAGGGAAATTTAGAATAATTTGTGTCCTCTTTGCCTAATAACTTCTGGGGGTATTCAATGGTTAATGTCTTCTGCATTTTTCCATTACGATAATGATAAAAGCTGCTTAAGTCAGAGCAGTACAAGAAAGTCACAGTTTTGTAATTTACCACACTAATTTATGCCTTAATCTGTCTGAAAAAGATGTATTTTGTTTTGATAAATATGAAAATCACCAGATTTTGCAGACTAAATCACTTGGGCAGCCTCACCCAAATGCACAGTTATCTGTTCTTCACTAACAAGATACATGCCAAGCAAGCCACGTATAAAACTATGGAATGGAGATGCTGTTAAGCAGAAACTTGTTCCAGTAATATTCCTCTGAAACTCCCGAGTACCACACTGGGTCGCGACTGCTGGAGGCAGAGCCCAGGTGCTGTAGGTTCGCATGTTTTCCTGGCCCCAAAGGAACAATGACCCCAGTTTCTTCTGAAGCACAGCAGAGTTTGGGACAAATCTGCAGGAGACCTTGATGGGACTCAGAAGCCTGGGCTGAAGTAGGGGCTTCTGCAAAGAGTTAGGAGACTCTCTCTCCTGCCCACCTTTTTCATGCCATCTTGACATCAATATCCTTGGACTGGATATTAAGACATGGTGGGCAGGACAATATGTTTGCTTTTTGCCTCCCTGAAATAAGAAAACTTGTTGCTAACAGGTAAAGTAGTGGCTCCTTACCCTCATGTCAGCTCCTGGGACGAAGTCCCCTATTACTCCCACTATCAGCCACCTTGTACCTCTTACACCACACAGCTACAGTTGCGATAAAGGGCTGCAGGGTCTCTCCTCCACCATCTGGTGTGGGAATCATTTTGAACAACAGTGAAGGAGGGAGGAAGAGGGCTTTTAGCCTCTTTTGGCTTCCCTGCCTCTTCATAAAACCACACCATAGTACCTGCAGCGTAGAAGAGCATAAAGCCACTGAATCCTCAGGGTTGCAGACCCAGTGAAGCATTCCTGCGAGCAGCGCTCGGTGCCAGGTGGACACCCCCATGAGCAAGCATTGCCACATGACAGACTGACAGGGTCTCTTGATGTACTACTGCCGGGATTTGTCCTTCCCCACCAACACCTTCCTGCAACAGCAAACAGCTGCAGAACTCTGAGCAGAATAAAATACCATCTATCATTATGCCGACCTTTCAGTGCCTGCCCTCTTTCTTGCATTAAATCATGCTCTGCAATTTTGTCCAGATCCTTCTGGGAAACATTTTTGTTCATGAGCCAGTTCACGAGTTCACTTCCCACACTGGGACAGAGGCTCATATCCTGTGATGACACCACAGTAAAACAGAGAGTAAATTTTCAAGTAAGATTTTCAAACCCTGTTGTCTATCTCCGTGACCAAACAAGTGGAAAATATGAGCTATACTGTACAAACTTTCTGTAGAGCACAAGTGTTCGCAATATCCAGGCAAGACTTTCTCCTCTTGGTTCAATAAGGCACAGCTCTATTCAGGTAACTACTACTGCTTTCCTGTTTACATCATTTTTCATCAAAAAGGTGGTTTTATAAATTGCTGTGGTATGGGTATGGAAATGCTACATTCAAATAAGTATTTCCAGCTCTCCTAAGTCTATGGAGGATGCACTTACTATTATTATTATTTTTAAAGGTTTTGTCATATTAAGCCTCGGAAGCATTTGGAGACAAGAAAAAAATTTCCTGTATGAGATGGTGTTGGTGTCACGGAGATACCCACAAAGCAAACAGCAGCCACTATACAAAATGGGGTTTATTGCAACCAAAGCTGCCCAGTGCTCCTTCTGACCAAATACTGGTTCAGATGCCTGCTGGGAATTAACTACTACACAACTCATTCCTAAACCTTTAGGAAAGATGAACCAAAATGGGCACACACTCACTCATCAAGGGGAAACCTCCCACACCAGAGTGCCCAAGACACCGCTCACTCAAAGGGGGGAATGAGGCTCACCCAATCCACAGAGACTCACTCAGACCGTGCAGGTGCCCTTGGAGGGCATGTCCAAGGGGAGGGTCCAACTCCCAGACCTGCTGCTCTGTGAAGAACCAACTCATTCAGCTCTTAGGCAGGACCCCCTTTATACCCCAGTCGAAGGTGCACAGTGGTCATTCTGATGGGTTGAGGGGACCAGCCCTGACAGAACAGACAAGCACAGACCCAAGGTGCCAGTTAAGCACTGGGAGGTGCAGCTTAATGGCCAAGGCATCAAACCGCTCTGGTTGAGGCGCCAAACAGCACACCCTGTTTGCTTTATGTTTTGTCTGTTGGAGGCAGCTGCACCTGCCACAGGAGTTAAGAGACCGCTATTTGTTTGAAGCCACTCAGTTTCCCCTCCATATCATAAACAACAGTGAACAAAGAAACGCCCAAAGGAAGGGCTACATAAATAGGTTAGTATTTTATAGGAGTTTACTTTGCTAAGATGCAGTTTAATTTTATATGCTAAAACTGTTCCTGCTATATATTCAAGAAACAATAAAAAAAAAACAAACAAAAAAACAACAAACACACCAACAAAAAAACCAAACCCCACAGCTCTCCAAGGCTCAAGGTCAGCTACCTGCCTACAGTCACTCTTGAGTCTAAATCATATGAGCTGATTTGGAGAGATCTCTTTCCTGAAAAGCTGTTTAATAATTAAGTCACTTTCCAAACCAGCATCTGTAATGAAAAGTGGTGCTCGAATTGTTGCCATGCAACACCAGCGACAAAATGCAGCCCCCTCCACTGAACCTTACAAGTGGAAAGCTGTCAAGACTGCAGAGAATGGCAGATGAGAGGAGGCAGTAGGCAGGAACCTATGCCCCATTAGAGACCCACTGCAGACTTCGATGCAGAGGATGAAGGCCAAGGACAGATAGAATTGCCACTCTACTCACTAGTAGTCCCTCCTCATTGCATATGTATTGCCCGCTCAGAAAAAAAAAAAAAGGCACAAAACCAAAAAAACAACCCACAACCAAACAAAACAAAACAAACCAAGACACCACAAAACCCCAAATCCTTAATAAATAAATAAATAAAAAGGCTGCAGAACTGCCTCTGCATTTCCCTTCCATCCCATCAGCAGTCTAAGTGCCCCCAGCTGGTATTGAGCCTCTTCAGGGCACACTGGCTGCAGCTCACCTCTCTTTACAACAGCTGCCAGGATTTTCTCTTAGAGCCTGGTGCCCATCCTGGAAAACACTGCGATGAATCCTGAACTGGCATCCAGCAGCAGCTGAGGAACACCAGCCCACACAGAGCAGGGCCGAGTCAGAGAAGCAGGGATTTGGAGTAATGCACAGTGTTACGCAGCAAGTTACCTTCAGTACAACTGGCTGCACGCAGAGTTGCTATCAACCAACTGAGTACCAAGGGAGAAACATCTCCTGCCTGAGATGGGGTGGAGAGCAGATTCTTGAGTCTCCTCCTGGAGAACACAGCACAGAGGTGCTTAAGTTAGAACAGCTAATTGCTTGACAGATGGCAGGACTGTCTGCTGGTGCACAGAAGACTGTTTGTTCTACGAGACCCATCCAAAAATATATCTGTTTTTCTCTTTTGGAACAGAATTTTAAAAAATTCCAAACAATTAGAGAGACAAAGTCCACAACTAGAATACTTTTTTTTTTAAGGTGAATCACTGAAGATGCAAGCAGGACAAAAAGTCATCCAGTACCACAAAAGCACCTCAAAATACAATCAGAAAACACATGGGTAGCCCTCTCCATTTCCCCATATCACAAACCAAGCACTCAAAATCATAGAAGTGAAAACCAGCAAAATCTCCGACAGGTTTTTCCTACCTGGATCATGTCCAAGAGCATGATACGGCCATGTGGCAACAGGAGGTGAGCCAAGGCAAGGATGATGACAAGGAGGCAGGCAGAGGGCATTGTCCACTTCGGCACAAGGAACTGTCCCACGGGGAGCAGAGCAGGACAGCACCAGCCTGCAGAGAGGAGGCAGGTCCAAGGTCAAGCCAGGAAGTCTATTTACTAAGACAAGGCTGGGATCAACAAAGTATGAGACAGTGCAGACGAAGCCGTGGGCAGAGGGTCTGAGCTGAAATGCAGCTCCTGAGCCCCCACAAATGCACATCCCAGCTCAGGCTCACACAGCTCTGCCCCAGCAGCCTTAGTCCACGTCCCAGCTGCACTATATCAGAGATGGCCTTAATTAGAGGCAGACAAAGCCCCAGGGGTAGGGGAGAATTTGTGGTTCTGACAAAACATGAAAAGAACCTGGGGCCTCCTGTAGACCTTGCTGAGGAAGACAAAAGAGAACATGTGCTGGTGGAAGTCAGTGCAGCAAACATGAAGTGTTTAGATCCTGAAAAAGAAGAGAATCTCCCTCCTTCTTCTTACTTCTTTGGGAGCCAGACTTCTGAGGAGAAATAATTAAAAAGAAAGCGCATTTTATCCATGTAAACCTTTTTGCATGCTTTCTCTGTTTGACAGAAAACTGCTAGCAGGAACAGTGGTGGAGAAGCTGCAGTGTGTCCAGACAAGCACAATCAGTGCTCCAGCATGCTGACAGCCCTTCAATCTCTAAGCCGCAAACACGGTATTCTTCCTAATGAACCAGTGTAGCTAACTGGGGTCCCTCTTTCCCCTTCCAGTCCAAATCCCCACAATGCTACAGCAAAGCAAAACACATCCCATCCTGAGGCTGCCTCCAGCAGCAGCTCCACCTGGCACAAGCCAAGGGCACGGCAGAACCAGCAGGAAGTGGCCCATCTGTACCTCACTCTGTATTTAGTCTTACTTCACTTCACATGAGGTTTCTGCACAGGGTTTGTAAAGGATTCAGAAAAGGAATAGGTGTTTAGAAATGATCAGCTGTTAAGAGTCACACAGCTTGATCATGTCCTCAACAGGTAACCATCTATAACACTTTCTCCTGATCGCCTTACAAGAGTCTGTAAACACACACTAGTTATGTTATAAAAACATTAACACTTTTTTCTCATTTATCGAGTTATTATAAATGGAAATCTTGCATAAAAAGGAATTCAGTACTTATTCAAACCCACAAGTTTGATTTTCCACTTTGCTTTTTTAATCACTGCGTATTTTAATAAAAGGGACTTTATCTCATTTCTTTAGCACATTGAGAAATGTTCAGCTTCTTCTTCTGCCTTCCTCCACAGCAGGGCAAAGCAGGATATAGGACAGCACATGAGGGATGGCACTTGCTGAGGGAATTATTTTTTCTCACTGCTCTCCTTGAGGAAAGAGCTGGTCCCAGAGGTCTTTGTGGGGAGACAGCTGGAACAGGCAGGCAGAGGGCTGCAGGCAAGAGTGAGAATCTGCTGAAAAGGTAATGAAGGCCAAGGCTGTACCCTGCAGACTATAAAATCCCCCTTTAGTGGGGAGTCGAGGGCAGTTGGTGGCAGTTGAACTCCTCAAAGTCCATAAAGGCTCAGGGACCAGCAGATTAGTACTAATGGCGTCACGTAGATCCTCTAGAGTTTCCATATTTCCTGGAGGACCCATGTAGGTTGCAATCACTACTCTTCCCTGGGAACTGATAAGGACTGCTCTCTGTTCCTGATGATATTCTGTGGTGAAATACCCTCCCTCACCCTCTTCATTCAATTTCCCCGTTTCTAACCAGGCACCTGCTTAAACACTAATTTTCCTGCTCAACAAAGGTGGCTTCCTTTACCACCATTAACAGTAAAAGGACTTCTATAATGAAGAGATTCCTCTTCACAGGCCCTAGATCTGACTGCTCCTGAGTGGAATTTTTGGACAATAGTTCTTTCAATCACTTTCATCCCAGCCTTTTCACATTCCTTCACATCTGCCTTTAAAAAAATCAAATATTTCAGTGCTGCTGCTTTTGAACATTTCCTCAGAAGTACCTCAAACAAATCCATTGGTACAGCAACCATTTTCACTCAAATGAAGGCTTCATCTTTTGTCACCTAGTGTTCATTTCCAACCACTACAGCTTCTGATCTTATTGACTGCTTCAGAAAAAGCAGCAAGAAAACTGTCCTGAAATAACCACCAGAAACATTCATCCTTCCCCAGTCATTCTGTAATTCTTATTCTAGTCAATAGCAGGGTTCTTAAAACCTTCCCATGATGCCTGTGCTAAGGTCTTTATGAATTTGCAAAAACACTGGTTGCTCTGCCCTCACTTTCATCCCTCAGGTCTACTGTAAACTCCCCTTATCTTTTTCCATCACTTCTGTTTTTCTCTTCCAGTTCTATCAGAGCAGCAAAGTCTGCCTAATCTGTTGTTAATGTAGACCTGTTCTGAGGCTCACACATTGCTAATATCCTTCCTTTCCTACTGCATCTCCTCTTTTCACTGGCTCAGGTTTACGGCAGTGGAACAGCTGCTGTGATGAACGTGACCCCTGCACATGTGAACGTGTGTGCAACCGAATGGAAACACAGATTTGCTGCATTGCAAACACTGAAGTTACTGCTGTGATCATGATAAATCCTTTATCACTGTAAGAAGGAAAGTATTTTAACTGTTTTAAGAAGCAGTGTGCACTGCATAAGCTTAATGATGCTCAGAAAAAAGGTTGTTACTTCTACCGCATGCTTAGTCATACAAAGCATCTAAGGAATATGCTGTGACCTGTTTTCATAAATGGCCAAAGGGGACTCACGCATGGCCAAGGCTATTTCAAGTATATCAAGTCATTTAGATCTGAAGTCTGATACTTTTAAACACATCAAGTAGTATCCTTCCAAGAAAAGAACTTCCACTGATCTCAGGGAGACTACACAAAGAGTAAATTGCTATTTCAGGTCAGTAAGCCCATCAAATTTTGGCTCACTGATCAATTTCTGAAAATGTTTGCATTGCTTTTTTCTTGTAAAATGTAACATAAAGAGAATAGGAAACACCGAATATTTTCGCTCTTTGTGAGAATGATGTATGTAGATTTATAATTTCAGGTTAATGATTAAGATTTGTAATTATTTTCTATTACTGAAAATCAGACTTTATTTTTGTATCTTCAGAAACTAAGTTAAAATTGCTGTAATAATGAAATCCACTTGTCATTTGTATTCTGTTCCTTCTGCACTCTCATTAACGATTCATAATTTAAGAACTGGGAGTGATTAATGGCTGGCTACACAACATAATGCTGGTAAAGAATAACGGTACAATTCAGAAGGTTTAGAGGCTCCCCTCATTCCACATTCCACATGTTAACCTGCACTGAAACTAATCCGCTTCATCTGAATTCAGAAGGCAGCAGGATGTAGTTCAAAAACCCCACTGGAAGTTCTGTGAACTTACTAGAGGAAAAGCCCAGCAACTGTGAAATAAAAATTAAAAAGAGAAGTAGACACGGTGTTAAGATTTAGTGGCAAGCTTAAGAATCCAGCCAGGGCCCACAGCAAAGCTTAATACACTGCTGCCCTCCTGCCCGGGAAGGATCCGTGTCTCAGCCATTGTGGTTTCTACCTGCCCCAGAAAGAGCAACAGCAACTGGCGCCTGCCAAATAGGGAGTTACCTCCCTGTGTTCTCAGCTCATCTGTGTTGGCTGAAATGGTACAAGTTCAAGTGTTTGTCACCTACTTGCCCTCTCCTCCACGGCACTTTGCTGTCCACTTCTCTGACAAGAAAGTAGTGGACCCGGGGGCTAATTTTCTCTCTTCCTCATTCACCCTTGTGACATGAGGAGGAACTTCTTTACTGTAAGGGTCCCAGAGCGTGGGAACGGCCTCCCCTGAGAGGCTGTGGAGTTTCCTCTAGAGATTTTCAAAACCCATGTGGATGCATTCCTGTGTGACCTGTGCTGGATTGTATGATCCTGCTCTGGCAGAGGGGTTGGGCTTGAAGATCTCCAAGGTCCCTTCCAACCCCTGACACCCTGGGATACCTGTGATATGGCCACTCCCTGGGGATGAGTATCACAGGGAAGCAAAAGAATGTCTTCCCTTCCTGTACTGTCTGACTCTGCTGAATGGACAACCTATTTTTTTTTTTTTGCCTTCAGTTGTGTACCCTTGATGAATGAAGAACTTCCATGGAAAGACGAGTTTTCAGTTCCTCAACCTATATTTTTTTTACAGGGAAAATTAAAGGGCTCCAATGCTGTTATATCCTCTCTGCAAACAGGCCTAATCTGATCTGTGCTCTTGATATATTGTATCTGGCACTGTGCACAGAAGCTCAGTTATTGTTTTTCCCCTTTTCCCAGCCCTCATTTCCCAATGGAGGAATGGGGTGACTTTGGGTGCTTCGTTAGTAACGTAACGAGCAAAGATATAGCAGCTGCCACATTTGACAGACAACATCTCAGGTTTTCATCTCATGGCTTCCAGGTCTAGTTGAGCTCATGTCTCTTTGCCTGTTATCTAACAGAGAAATTAACTGGAAGGAGTGCTGTGAAATACAAAGTACACAGCTGGGGAACTTCTTATCTCTTAGACAAAAGAGAACCCCATACTCAGCACAGCATCCTACAGCATGCAGGAAGAAGCAGAATCAGATGTACAGAATTAGCCACAATGACCTTTCCTGGTTCTTCAGGGTTATTTTGATGATGTCTTATCATTTGACCTTGGGATCAAATTATAACAAATTCTAATGCAAGTTGCAGCTGCAGGCCCTAAAAGGAAGCATCAGCACATTCAAGGCTGTGCTGCTGGGGGGCCCTATGAGTTCCTCCACTGCAAAAAGTCACACATGTGCTCAGCTTTACCTAGGGGACTCACCCTCCTGCTGCAAAACCAGCCTTAAGGGGTGAAGCCCACCGAATTTGCAGAAGCGGGGCCAGAGATGCTGAGGAGAGAATCTAATGCTCGGGTCTGACAAACCTTTATGACAGGTGCTAACCACTGAATCCACTGGGGAGTGAGGGTGGCCAGGTCAGGCTCAGATTCTCCTGCAGTACTTTTATTAAAGCTTGGTAGTAAGGAAGGGCAGGCTAGGTTGTTATATACATATTTATTGTGCAGCTAAACCCACTGCAGGTGTTACCGCCTGCACTGCACACAGTTGTGTAGAAGCAGTTTGAGATTCCACACTACTACTTTTGCTTACCATATTCTTTATTTCTGTCTTCCTCAGAAAACTACAGATGATTTCTTATCTCCTTACTTTCCAGCACCAGTAGAAGCGTTGTCTCTCCCTAATACCCAGACTATATATAAACTTCCTATGAGCAAACACCAAACTCAAGAGTTTTCCAGACACCCTTCCCATTAAAAGCTGTGGAAAAAGGCAGGCCAGAGCTGAATCCAGTGCTCCACTGAAATAATGCATTTTGATTTGCAAAATAATGGTGGTGATAGCTTCTGAAAACTGTTAGATATTTACCTTGCTAAGGATTTACTGAGTCAAGAAACACAAGCCGATTCATAATGTCTGAGAATACTGATCACAGGGGATTATCGCCTCACTATTTTGGCTCTCTAGACAATAAGAAATGACTAAGTCCTTTGCTCAGGAGACATTTGTTAATTTAATTTTCTGACAATTAAGAAAAGGATTAATTTCTTACTTAGTTTTCATTTAGCTCCCATAGGAGTTGGCATTCTACTACTACTTTTACTAGAATAGGGAAGACAAATGTCTTCCAGATCTACTGCTGTGTACTAGTTGGTGATGGAAGTGTCCCACACGTCACCTCCCCAGAAAATGATGTGTTGAAGTATTGCCTTGGTGCATCCTTAACAGCGCTGCAAGCTAAGAGATGAAGACAACTTGATTAGCATCCCCTGAGATTCTGCAAATAGGCACACAGTACCTCAGACACACTGATGAGAACGAGCCAAGTTTGAGTGTCATTACAGTGAGAAGCATCCTATCCTCATAATTCAAGTGGGGAAAGGGGATTCATTCAGATGATCAGCTCATTTACTACTGCATCTGCCTGGCTTCCCCCTACCCTTCACATCACCCACTGACCGTGCAGCTGACTGATGCAATCACTGAGATGTTCTCCTGAATAACACAGGCCTTAGTGTTTGCTTAATTTTTTTCTGGAGCAGTTCATACCTTGGAGTATAACAGTCAGCTTTAGTATTTATATTGCCAGCAGTGAAGAGTCCAAGAACACTTTTAGAAAGATCTTTCTGAGTATTAATTATCCCTACTGTTAAAATGTCAGCCATTTTTAACTTCAAAAATTTTAATGTGTCCAGTTACATCCAGGAAATCTTGGGTCTTCTCACACATTTACTGTCTGAAGAAATGAAGTTTATTACCAAGACCTCAGGCAACACTTATAAAGGACTTAGTCCTTCTTCTCATTTCACTCAAAAGCACCCGTTCCCAGAGTCGCAACATAATGGTTTCCAGTCCTTTCCATGGCTTTTCAATGCTGCCACCCCCATCCTACCTACCCTTCCCAGCCAGAACAAAGCCCTGGAGGCAGCAGAGGAGTGACCCCTTTCACTGCAGCTGCCCCAGGGGAAAAGTGGCTGGAAATGCCATGATCTGAACAGGAGGTGGCCTTGGCCTGAGACAGGTGTCCAAAGAGAAATGAGTCATCCAATGCACCCAAAAGTATCACTGTGACTCTGGCTTATTCAATATAGGGCCCATATTCGGTGTTCCTCCCCCAGAGCTATGTCAGCTCAACAGTCCAGATTTACCTCCAGTTCAGACTTTTCCAGATTCAGGTCCTAAGGGCTGTGCATAGCATGTCCTGACAGCACAGGCCCACAGCCCTGCAGAGGGCTGGCTCAGGAGGCTGTGCCTGCCTGCTCCAGCCATCCAAGGAAGCTCCTGGCACTAGAACAGGGAAAACATGATCTTATAGGGAATAGGATTCCCAAATATTAAGCAATTATATTTAACCTTTAAATTGTGGTGGTGAGAGGAAACATCAAACAGAAAGCCTCTGTCCCCTTTCAAAGTAGTATGATGCCTTTTTTGTCCCCAGGCATAGAAACTTAAATTTTGCCATGTTACAACATGTCTCTCTCTCTTACACCTGCAACAGTGATCCGGCCTTTTAATTCTTTACAACTCCAGAACTACCATGACATCCACAAGCTTTGTTCAATAAGTTGTCTCTTAGGTTGCTGACAAAATATTGCAGGATGTCTCTAGAGCACACCAGCATGGTAGTAACTTAGCTGCTCTTAGAGATCAACACCTACGAGCCAGAAATGAAGCTTCATAGGAATCAAAGTCATCTTGTATTGCTTCTCAGTCAAAATATTCCAAGGCACCAAGGAAAAGTATATTATACAAACACTATTAATTCAATCAAATAAGTGTATAATATTATCAAAAAGGTAGTCTAACAGGATTCATTTGTCCACAAGCCAGTACCAGGCAGTATGAAAGAACTCACATATTTTAGCCATCTGTTACAAGATTCTCCTCCTTTTGTTTTCACAGAATCATCTAGGTTGGAAAAGACCCATGGGATCATCATGTTCAACCATTCACCCTACTCTACAAGTGCACCCCTAGACCATATCCCCCACACTACATCTAAGCGATTCTTATGCACACCCAGGGATGGCGACTCAACCACCTCCCTGGGCAGCCTATTCCAATCTCCCCCCACTCTTTCCATGAAGAATTTTTTCCTAGTGTCCAGTCTAAATCTGCGTTTTTTCAGCTTGAAGCCATTCCCTTTGGTTCTATCACTAATTACCCGAGAGAAGAGACCAGCACCAACTTATCTACGATGTCCTTTCAGGTACCTGTAGAGAGTGATGAGGTCTCCCCTCAGCATCCTCTTCCTCAGACTAAACAGACATAGCTCCTTCAAATGGTCCTCATGCGATTTATTCTCCAGTTCCTTGACCAGCTTCGTTGCCCTCCTCTGCACCCGCTCCAGCACCTTGATATCCTTCTTATACTGAGGTGCCCAGAACTGGACACAGTACTCAAGGTGAAGCCTCACCAGTGCTGAGTACAGGGGCACAATCACCTCCCTACTCCTGCTGGTCACACATTTCTAATACAAGCCAGGATGCCATTGGCCTTCTTTGCCACCTGGGCACACTGCTGGCTCACGTTCAGCTGCTTGTCAATTCCAAGTCTGATACCAAGTTGTCTTACATTTACCAGATTTTACTTACATGGATTAATCCATTTCTGCTTTTCATATTCCAGAATGTTAATTTCCCCTTAGTTCCTTGAAACTCATTAAGGGTTATAGGACTTCTGAAAAACAAAACAACAAAAAAAATCAAACAACACCCCCCATAACATCAGTCTTTGGCCAGCTCTTTTACAACTACAGGGCACAAGTTAATCTACATTTGCCAAGCTCAAGAAGTGTAACTTCTGTACCTGAGGTTTAACACACTTTGCATTGTGAGAGATGAAAATGTCACATTCTCATATGGAAAGGATACGTCATTGTGCCTTTCTTCAACTAGCTGATCAAAATATCTACTGAAAATTGCCTCTTCTGTGCTTTCACCAGCAGCATTACCATTTCCTTGGAAGGGACTGTTTCAACTGCTACACATTTTTTGTGTTTTGATATACTTTCAGTGCCCCCCTATTACATCTTCCTCTTGCCTTGCTGATGACTTAGATTTCAACTTTTGTTGCTATTCCTCTAAATTTCCAGTTACTGCCTTACAACCCACGATTTTCCCCTTTCTTCCATTTGTTATGAGTCAGACACTTGGAAACCTTTTTCCTTTCCAGTGGCCTCCTAAATCAGGCTCCTGGCTCCTCAGTGACAGTGGCCCTCTTTTTAATTGTGACATTCTGGGGAGCTTGTAAGATGAGCTAAACCAGTTCCAAACCCCTTATGCACTTTGCTATTTTAATTCCAGCTCCTCACCACTGTGCCTCAAAATTATCTGCAATGCCACGAAACAGGCAACATTAAATCACCCAGGGAATATCCTCCTGTTTCAGACTTGCAGATAAGAAGTGTGATCCAATCACAGTTATTTACACTGAAAATACTTCTTTTATTACAAGCACCTCATTTTCACAAGTGTCTCCCCACTGGATGCCAGACTAAATTTTATTCTATCAGTGACAGGAGTCAGAAGTGGCAAACGTGTCTTAGCACCAGCAGCATGAGCACCACTCCGAGTGAAGTCTGCTAGGAGCAGAGTCTTTTTCACTATCAAAATGACAGCAGACTGCTGGAGAAGCTGGCCAACTTGTTTTCTAATGCCAGCAGGTGAGCTGTAGCAGCAATTACCTAGTACTCCATCTTCTGTTCCCTCTCTTAGGGCATTGATTTACCAACACTCACAATAATTTCTTCTGAAGTCTTGATGACTCACTAACAGGGAGGGCAGTTTCCATATTGAGCACTGCTCCTCCTTCCCTTTTGCCCATTAAGTCCTTTCTAAACAGAAAAAAGATGGGAGCCTCAGCAGCCAAAGTCACCCCAGAGTAACGCATCTTGTGTCCCACATTAGTGTCCACGTGCCCCTCTACAGCCAGCACATCAAGCGTGTATCTGCTAAGCAACTGCATTAAATGGAGACTTGAGCAACCTGACTTTTCAAAAAGCCTAAAGAAAACCAATTCAATCATGTGGGGTAGCCAAGTCACTCAGGCTCTCTTAAAAGTCTCCAGCTTATTGCACAGTGGAGGAGCACGGGATCTGCCCCCAGAAAGGCAGACAAGGAAATCTCCACTCCAGCAGCAGAACAGGCAAAAAGCCTGCCCAGGAGCGCTTGCTTCCCTCTCTGCCGATCTGCTCGGCAGCCTTTGTCCCTCCATTCTGGTGGCGATGTTTCCACTCCACAAATGGGCTGGGCTGATTTACAGAGGGACAGGGAGCACAATGTAGCAGGTTTTCCCATAGTGAGCCTGTGCTTCCTCTGCATGTTACAGCAGGGTTTGCTCAGCACACACACACAGCAAGATCTGCTCAGCTCTCACACACAGACAAGGCTGAGGGACAAGGGACAGGTTCCCTGGGCTGTTAACATAGTTACCAGTGGAGAAACTCCACATCCAGTATCCTTCCACAGGGATTCCCCATCCAATGTTATCTTCCCCTTCTTTTACTGGTTACCTTGATTTCATACCCCACAGTCAAATCTTTACGCCTGTGACCAGAATGACCATGTATAGTTCCTCCGTGCATCAGAAACATCCAGCCTAACCCCTACTACGAGTCCCTGCAGCCTCTGATGCAGGGAAGGATATAGAGTCACACCTGCTGGAAGAATCTCCTACTTCAAAGCAGGGTTCGCAATGAGATCAGATGAGGTTGCTCAGCACTCTACCTGAACTGGGCTTGAAAATCTCCAAAAATGGAGATGGCACAACCCTCCCTGGACAACAGGTCCCAGGTGCCTGTCTGTTCTTACAGGGGAAAAGTATCTCCTAACATTCAGTCAGACCCTTTAATGTCTCATTTGATGTCTGTTGACTCTTGCCTGCCATGTGCAATTGGGAAGTGACCTGTCTGTGTGTGTGGCTGTAAGATTCAAAGTGAGGTGGGGAATGGAGGAGGGATAGCAGGAATAGGAGAAAAGACACAGAGGACTGTGCAGAGACTCGATATGGCAAACTCTCACCACAGCTACTCCCCATCAGCACCCTGTGCTTGCACTCAAAGTCTGCAGGGGTTTTAGTATGACTGCACTGCTCTTATGGCAGGGGAAAAAAAAAAAAAAAGTCATGCACACAGTACAGCCTTGTTAAAGCCAGTCTCAGGGGAACCATATTCTCATTCAACAAGCAACCTATTAAACATATCTGCTTCTTCACTTCATGCATATTGACAAACGCATTTTCACAATTCCCTTTGAAGAGACATGCATCTTTTTCTTCACACAAACACTAAGCACCATTTTAGAGCGTCTCCCACAGAGCATCATTTTCCTATAAACACATTAGCAGCTACGGATGGAATGAAAGAGCAGAACCTGATGACACAAAGGAGTGACAGTGAAAGGATCCAAGGGAGTTTCTACCTCTTCAGAGATGTTCCAGTGTTAGATTTTCCATTCTGACACTGCACTTTGTAATCTTTTTCAAAGGTTACTGTACACATGTACACACTTACTTATAACCGCCTCCATTAATCATGGCTACCAGCAGCAGGCAGCTCACATCCCCAGCACATCCAGCCCTGCCAGTGCAACTCCAATGGCTGTGGAGCAGCGGGAAGCAGCCTTTCAGTTAAGCAAGTGATGGCTGTAATTTGTAACATGACAAAGTGGTGGCAGCCAGGCCATTTAAAGTCACATTTAACATTTCAGTTAGCCTTACCCCAGGTGGCAAATGCTCATTTACATTATTCATAGTAATGGTCAAATTTAAAAAGGAATGAGAAAACTAAGAAGAAGACTGGGTTTTGTTCTATAACTGCAAAGACAGCTAAAAGTTTCGGGTTTTTTTCAGGGTGTGCAATGTTTGTCCCCTCCTCCATAATTGACAGCCTGGGGGTACAGCTCCAGCGTGAGATAACATCCCTGGCCTGAGCCAACAGCAGGCAGCAGCTCAGAGCCAGGCCTTCCCATACTGTGGAATTTCTCAGTGATCCACCTCTAGCCTCTTAAATACGTTTACAAGGATGTAAGGACGCTGGTATCCAATGGGGGCAGCCAGAAATGGTGGCTGCTGGTTCTTTAGGAAGCTCAGTCCATTTCTCAGCCACCTCTGCCTCCCGGCCCACCCCAGGCTTCATTAGCATGCCGTAGTCACCACTCCCATCATGTTTGTGGCACAGCTCAGGAGACCTAGGAACACTGAATATGGTGCTTAGCATTGCACTCTGCACCAGAGTCTCTGGTGGTAATGACCCTTCCAAGAGACCCTGGTGGCATTACCAGCCCAGTGGTGGCAGAGCTGCAAGAGTGCTGGGGAGCACCCCTGCCAGGGAATGGCTGGGCAGCTGGACAGTGATGGGTGCACACCATCCAGGGGACCTCAAAGCCACACTGCCCTGTGCAGATTCACAGGCCCTTAGGAAGAGAGCCACCACCTCTCACCAACATGCCTTTTGTAAAATTTTAACCTCACAGAAAGTCTGAAATTATGGTTTCATAGAGAGGAGCTCAAGGGCTGGAGCATCTCTCCTGTGAGGACAGGCTGAGAGAGCTGGGCTTCTTCAGCCTGGAGAAGAGAAGGCTCAGGGGTGATCTTATTGCAGCCTTTCAGTATCTGAAGGGGGCTTGCAAGAAAACTGGGGAGGGACGTTTTACAAAGACCTGTAGTAATAGGATGAGGGGTAATGGTTTGAAACTGGAAGACAATAGATTTAGATTGGAAATAGGACACTGGAACAGGCTGCCTGGGGAAGCTGTGGATGCTCCATCGCTGGATGGATTCAAATCCAGGTTGGATGGGGCTCTGAGCAACCTGGTCTAGTGGGAGGTGTCCCTGCCCATGGCAGGGTGGTTGGATCTAGATGAGCTTTACAGTCCCTTCCAACTCAAACCATTCTATGATTCTGTGATTTAAGAAACCTTAGAAAACCAGCATATATTCTGGTACTTCTGTTGCTGCCACTAGCAGCTGTAACCTCTTTCTGTCAGCAGAAAGAGGATTTAAAAATCTCACGTCCAGCCTGTTCTTACAAATCTCTGTTGACAGACAACTGCATTGCTTTCCTATGCAATCCATTTCAGCACACCACTTTCCTGCTCGATGCTTGATCCTAGTGCTCCCCTGCTCTAAGCCTAGGACACTTTATCTCCTGCACAGTCAATATGCAGGACAGTTTATCTTTTGTATTCAGAATCTTTACGTAAATGAAGATTAGTGGCTTCCTTCAGTTTTAACTTTCCTGGATTTTCAAACCCCAAATCTACCATCACCAGTTTATAGCATCCTTATATTCTTAGCCCTATTCAAGATGATTTTCATGCTCACAGCCTGGTCTGTAATAGAGAGAAATGTCCACTCCCAAAACATCGTATCATCCATTTCGGCAGAGGCACTTCCTCCTGCTGAGCTGCAGAAATTTTGGAATACTGAAAGAGGCTGGCACACATAGGTAATGGGAAATTACCCAAAGATTCAATTACTGCTGTGTGCCACAGCTCTTTTTAGACCTGCTGGCTAAACACCTTACCAGCAGTGAGGACGAAACAGGACTGATGACAGGGTTCATTGACACTACACTGGGTTTTGGATGCAGAAACATATTCATCAAATGCCAGTTTATAAGTATAATATTCATAAGCACAGACAATCTTCATGATGTCTTCCCCTTCCTTAATTAGGTTCTTCTGTTTTGTCCCAGAAGTACTGAGTTGAGCCTTCTGCAATTAGAAAGAGGCGCAGTACATGTATGGGGTTTACTCTCCTAAACATAACCTAAGCTACTCCGTACACTCTATTAGAATGAAACAGCAAACATCAGATGTTGCAATGTTTGAAAATAAAAGTTCTTTTAGAAAAGAAGAACAAACAAGATCTAAGAGAACAATATTCTGTAGATTATGGAAACGTGTTTGAGTGTTCAGACTGAGCTGAAGGCTATCAAGCACTGCCAACACACCCAACCCAATTACTGATAAAGCTACTATGAAGTATAAATTAGTAAGAACTTGGAGAGACCATCTTGGCATGAAAGTTCTCCTCACTCTCTTTCAAATCTTGCCAAGGAAATGAACCCACTGAGATGTAATTAAAGGCAGCAGAAAAAAAAAGCAAACAACCAACCATCCAAACAAACAAGAAGCCGTATTTATATCTGTTCTGTTAAAATTTTACAAAGTCATTTTTCTCTCCTCTCTACTCTAGGCTGGTCTCATGGATAAACAATTGAGATTAATGTAATATCAGTGGTTTTCAGACTTTTATTTCATTTCATGTCCAAAAGACAAAAGGGTTCATAAGAGTTTCTGCACCTTAAGATACTCATTTGCCAATCTGCATCCTTGATAAAGAGCCTCTCTGTAACAATTTTCATGCATTTAAAAAGACAAAAAATGTACTTCTGCATTAGTGGGTGACAATAGAGAGGACCTTAAAACCTCTACATATTAGAAATCCAGATGTTCTTCTGAACAGATGTAAGAACAAATCTGGTACCTGTAATTTTTTTAACTGCTTCTGTTAGGAGTATAAAGACCTGGTTGCCTAATCTCTCGTATCCCTGAATAGTACAATAATATTAAAAGACATGATGCAGAATACAACAAATGGCTTAAAATGCTGCCAGCCCTCAGGTCAATATGCCCTTCATGTCCCTTGTTCCCAGCTTCACAGCAATCCCCAGCAATGGAAAACCTGTGGAGCCACCACCCAGACTCAGGGGCCGCATGTGCTCCTCTCCAGAAGGACAAATACATCACTGTGCCCAGCACAGTTCAGGGGCTCCCAGCACCCATCCATGCTCAGGGGCAGCTTTCCCATCCAAACTCCCTCAGGTGCAATTTCCGTAACAGCTTTGTAGGCAGTGGTATCTATTGGCCATGAGAAGAGAGGCTGGTTCACACGGCCCAGGGAAAGGACAGCTCAGAAGCAGGCAGAGACTGGTTCTTTGTAGTCAAGGGGCAGTAAAGTACTGGCTGTAGGACTGCTCTCCTGTTTTACCTCATAACAGACTATAAAAGTTTCCTCGTCGGGGGCCATTAGAGCAAGCTTAGTGGGCTATCGAACATCAGCGTTAGATGCCTCGCCTGCTGTGTGCCTAACGGATAGCAGTCAAAATCTGCTAATTATTACAAACATCTGTCTGTTGAATACTTTACACACAGCATGATGCCTCTGGAACAGATGCAAATTCTGTTTAGAGCAAGCAAATGCAAATAAAGTGCTGGAGAGGATGCCTACAGTGAACAAATGTATGGCTGCTTGGCTGCCTTCTCCAGCAAAACAACACACACGCCTTGCTTGCACTGGTTGAAGTTAGATCTTTGCTGCAGGACAGTGGGGAGCATCATGCAGAGGCAGCAGGAGCAGACAGAACTGCAGGCATTACAAGGAGGGGGAAGAGTTAGAAGGCAAGTGACTTTTCCTTCTTTAACAAGACCACATCCACCTACAGGTTTTTTCCTTCTGTTTGTTCAGGAAGAAAAAACAAAGGTGCAACCTGCGGTTTGGTTGGTGTATGAGCCCACCTCAAATACTACTGGCAAAAGTGCCACCTCAATGAACGCACTAGAATGTAAATCATGGGTTAGGTTCAGGCATGAACTGTCATTCTTTTCTTCATTTCCAGAACTCAAAATGATGCTTTAAAAAAGCAAGGGGAAAAAATAATGGTATTTGCCTTTCTACTGTAAACATTTCTTAACTAGAAATGTTTAAAGCTCTACAAAGCAAATGCCTAAATGTCACAAGAAAGACTAAAAGCAATTGCTTTGTTCTGGTTTTAATGCAGTGCATCAGAATTGCTTGCTCGCATTTCAAAACAGTTCTGTGGTATATCAGCATTAGAGTCAAGCAGACATTTCCCCGTAAAAGACTTCTCTAGCTGAAGAATGTTTCAATAATTATAAATTTTTCAGAGAAATAAATTTGACTTTGTATTGTAATTTGGATTTGCTTTATTATAAAATTCAGAGTTCTGACAAAATTAAATTTTAAAATTAAATTTCAATATTTTTTCTCAAGCTTTGAAATTAAAAATAGCTTTGATTAAAACATATTAACTCTTCTGACCCTCTGTTTTTTTCAATTGTCACTGCATTTGAAGCCCTGTGAAGACTGAAAACAAAAATTGTCATTTTGACATTTTGCAGAGAAAAGATTCACACGTGGATGTAATTGAGGAGCCAGCATTAGGTAGATAACATCAGCTAAAAGTGGTAGTGCTTTGATTTTTCTTCAGCAAATACTTCAAACAGCTAATCAAATACTCAAATATAAGCAAGTGCTTACGTGCTTTGTTGAGGAGAGTGATTTGAGCACGTTCTGAAGGTTAATCATGTACTTCACATGCTTTGCTGAATTTATTCATGTGGGACTGATCCAAAGCCCTTGAAGTCATTAGGATTTTCTCAGTGAATTTCTGCATCAGACTTTAGAAGCAGCAGCTGATATTTCGCTCTTCAAAAATATTTTTCTCTGTAAAGAATATTTTAAAACAGTCTAATATGACCTACTAGTATAGCAAAAATATTAGCATAGCAATTATTATGCTTAAAAAGGAACACAATATCACTTCTTCATATTTTTCATGTTAGGCATCTGTTGGCTTTTTTGAATTAAAATTATCTGCACTCAGAATGTCCATAGAGGATAAGGAGCAATAGAGTCAAAATGATGTTATGGAATGTAAATTTTAATTAAAAAAAATCACTCCATTCACAAAATCAAAATGGTAATTATCTAACAAAATCTATCTGCTATTTAACCAGCATGCTAAATGTTTGTTCCCAACAGGCCTCAAGAACTACACAGAAATTATCACACAGCCTGTCCTCAATGAATGGCTATTTCCACAGGACAGCAGGTACTCAGAGCAGAGGGAGATGAAGAGTAGCTGCTCCTTGATGTTAATGGTGCTGATGTCAGTGACAATGTGCTACACGCAAGAAATACAGAGGAGTCAGGTTTTAATTTACGAGATGAGAAAGGTTAGTGTGCCCCATCAATCTGTGATGGGGAGCTGGTGACACTAACAGTAGAAGCACCTTCTGGAGAAGAGTGATGGCACATATTATGGAAATGTCAAAGTCATCTTCTGTCCGAAAAAGATTCTGATGGCAACGTTTTGTGTTCTTGATACCACTTCACCACATCTGACAGATGTAATAAATCCTCTTGGTTATTAAGTGAGTACAGGCAGTTAACCGTAAGTAGCTGTCATTTCGCAGAAAACGTGTCTGGTCAACAGGTATCAGAGTGACGTACCTAGAGCCACGAGCACTCCTTGAGCTATCATACCTGGTAAATTCTGGTGTGAAAAGAACACAGGAACCTTACCAGTACTGAGTGTGGAAACTGCATACCACTTACTCTTCTTCCACTATTGATGACTGACTGGTATCTTCAATATTTTAGAAACTTTCAGAAATTCTTGTGATTAAGTTTGAGGAATACTGCCAAAACAATATGATCAGTGCAAGGACATATGAATGAGCTGCTAGAAGATCAGAGTTTCCTCTTCAACCTGTAAGGTGATGTAGTTTTCTCAGGCAGAAGAGTAAAAAAAAGCCCAGTTGCATCCAGAACACTCTCAGGCAGGCACCTCAGAATGCTCAGCACTGGTTTGATTGTGCTCTCAAATGGCAGTTGGTCTCATTCTGCTCCCATTTCAGTCAATATGGAGAGGCTGGAAAATATCAGGTACAAGGAAGAAACCTCCTGGAAGGTTCAGGTAAGAAATCCATCTAAAATGCAGAATAAAATACCTACACGTGCAATAGTTACAGTGATACTGTAACACAAATTGCCAGGCTTATTCTCTGCAGTTGCACCGGAGCTGGCAAAATTAAGAAAACTCCCTGCTGCAAAAACCAGAAGTGAATGCAGATATAGAGAATAAGGCAAGATTTTGTGGGTCAGGGATCCCAGAATAACAGAGCAGGTCACACCAACATTTAGGTGGATTTTAAATGTCTCCAGAGAAGGAGACTCCACAGATTCTCTGGGCAGCCTGTTCCAGTGCTCTGTCACTCTCACCACGAACAAGTTTTTCCTTAAATTTCTTTGTTTCTCCTATGTTCCAGTTTGCACCCACTGCCCTTTGTCCTATCATTGGACATCACTGAGAAGAGCCTGACTCCATCCTCCTGACACTCACCCTTTACATATTTATAAACATTAACAAGGTCACCCCTCAGCCTCCTCTTCTCCAAGCAAAAGAGACCCAGCTCCCTCAGCCTTTCCTGATAAGGGAGATGTTCTACTCCCTTAATCATCTTTGTGGCTCTGCACTGGACTGTTTTGAGTAGTTCCCTGTCCTTCTTGAACTGAGGGGCCCAGAACTGGACGCAATATTCCAGATGTGGCCTCAGCAGGGTAGAGTAGAGGGGGAGGAGAACCTCTCTCCACCTGCTCCTGCTAACCACACCCCTTTTAATAGACCCCAGGATGCCATTGGCCTTCCTGGCCACAAGGGCACCTTGCTGGCTCCTGGTCATCCTGCTGTCCACCAGGAACCCCAGGTCCCTTTCCCCTACACTGCTCTCCCAACAGGTCAGTGCCCAAGATGTACTGTTATCTGGGGTTGTTCTTCCCCAGATGCAAGACTCTACACTTGCCCTTGTATTTCATTCAATTTCTCCCTGCTCAGCTCTCCAGCCTGTCCAGGTCTCTGGATGGCAGCACAGCCTCCGGTGTGTCAGCCAATCATCCCAGTTTTCCTTCACCAGCAAACCAGCTGACAGTGCGCTCGGTTCCCTCATCCAGGTCATTGATGAATATACTGAATAGTACTGGTCCCAGTACCCACCCTTGAGGGACTCCACTAGATACAGGTCTCCAGCTAGACTGTCCCATTGACCTCAGTGCTCTACCACCTGGTTATGTCCTCATGAAAGGCTATCAGGTTGGTCAACTGTGACTTCCCCTTGGTAAGACCATGTTGACTGCTCCTAATGACTCTCTTATCCTTGATATGCCTGGAGACAGTGCTGAGGATCAGTTGTTCTATCACCTTTCCAGGGGTGGAGGCCTCCTGTTTAACACCCTTAGCAATGATCTTGATGAGGGGATTGAATGCACCCTCAGTAAATTCACAGAAGACACCAA